>JAMFTG010000980.1:0-62500 GCA_023974075.1 Chaenocephalus aceratus
TAACCATATATCGAGCCCGATCGTCAATTTCAAATGATTTAATGTAACCGTTTGCCTGTCTGGCCATCGTCATCGATGGCCAGACAGGCCCACAGATCCACAAATCCACGGTTTTCAAACATTTCTGATCGGATTGGCAAACATTTCAGAATTTGTATTGACCGCCGTTCAAATGACAGCTTTGTTTCCCCCAAAAGTATGTGTTACTCTCATCCAAGCCCCCAGGAAGTGCGCCGGACTCTGAGGAAATATTCGTTGTGGCCAAACGGCGGGTACTACACTTCCGTATCAGTCGCTGGGCCGGAAATACTTTTTCCCCATTGACTAACATCGGGAAAGACACGTCTGTAAATCGCTGGATAATTTTTTTTGTATGAACACTTGTATAGCCCTTATTAAAAACATTCGGTCCTCGAGTTGTAAAATGTGCTAATAACGTTATTCTGAGAGTTATTTTGCTCGGCATTAGGAATGCGCATCTAACCCACGGGACCGACCGGTACGTTCATGTGACGTGTTCAGTACGTGTTTTACCTTTACCCATGGATGCACAATAAGAACGGATTATATGATTATATGAATACTTTCGTGACGTTTCGCTCTCTCAAAAGTTGGGCCATTTTGTCTTCATGCGCCAATGAGCAACTCTCAAATACCTCTTTCACGCCAACGGTGTTCCAGGGCCGGTTCGGAGCTGGAGCTTGAAAAGCACCCGGTTTTCCTGTTCACACCGCAGCGGAGCCGCCTCTAAGCTCCGGAATCCGGTTCGTTTCGAGCACCAACATTTTTTCCGGCGAGAGCAAAAGCACCGCATACGTCACGCTTACGTCGAGGCGGGGGCAGGGCGGGATCAACTCCTGAACAACAACAACAAGCCCGCGGTTAATCCAGTTTGTACACAACGATGGAGAAACGTAACAAGCAGCAGTGGTCCACTGAAGAGACCAGCTGCCTGCTGGGAATCTGGTCTTCAGAAGAGGTGCAGAGGAAGCTGGAGCACAATCGGCCATTGTTGTTGTTGTTGTTGTTGTTGTTGTTGTTGTTGTTGTTGTCGGTGTGAGCTGTGAGGGGTTTCCGCGCGGGTTGGCTTCATGAAGCAGGCACGCAAACGGTTACGTCATGACGCAAACGATGACGCAGCACCAGTCGGACTCTGGGCGGTGTGAACAGAGTCGGAGCTAAACCGAAGAACCGGTTCTGAACCTGAAAAGCTCTAGCACGGAGCTAGAACCGGAGTTGCGTTGGTGTGAAGGAGGTGATAGTAATGAACGAGGCCCGCCTCCCACGCAGTTCTTCTTATACATCCATGCTTTCGTCCAGAGTAACATACAATATTCAGCTAAACCCCAACATGGTCAAACCTCGTCCACTGCAGGCTGGATCGGTCCTGTGAGTGGAGTCTGAGGGGGGAAAGACACATTACATTATAATTAATTAAGCTACATTTAATTAATTAAAAGTCAATTACAATTAGCGCAGTCAACCAGGATGATACAGCCTGCGAACACATATCAAATCCAAGCAAGTTTTATTTATAGCACGTTTATAAACGATGTTTGGTGGAGCCAACGTGCATGTAATAAAAATAGCCTACAGTAGAGACGCTTTACAGCAAATACAACAACACAGACCCTCTGTCCTCAGACCCTCTGTCCTCAGACCCTCAGACCCTCTGTCCTCAGACCCTCAGTCCTTAGACCCCCTCTGTCCTTAGACCCTCTGTCCTCAGACCCTCTGTCCTCAGACCCTCTGTCCTCAGACCCTCTGTCCTCAGACCCTCTATCCTCAGACCCTCTGTCCTCAGACCCTCTGTCCTCAGACCCTCTGTCCTCAGACCCTCTGTCCTCAGACCCTCTATCCTCAGACCCTCTATCCTCAGACCCTCTATCCTCAGACCCTCTATCCTCAGACCCTCTGTCCTCAGACCCTCTATCCTCAGACCCTCTGTCCTCAGACCCTCTATCCTCAGACCCTCTATCCTCAGACCCTCTGTCCTCAGACCCTCTATCCTCAGACCCTCTGTCCTTAGACCCTCTGTCCTTAGACCCTCTGTCCTCAGACCCTCTATCCTCAGACCCTCTGTCCTTAGACCCTCTGTCCTCAGACCCTCTGTCCTTAGACCCTCTGTCCTCAGACCCTCTGTCCTTAGACCCTCTGTCCTCAGACCCTCTGTGCTTAGACCCTCTATCCTTAGACCCTCTATCCTTAGACCCTCACATCGTACAAGGAAACACTTCCAGAGAAACCCACAGTTTAAGGGAACATGGGAGAAACCTCAGGGAGAGCAGCAGAGGAGGATCCTCTCCAGGACGGACAGACTGCAATAGATGCCGTGTGTGAATGGAAGAGATAATACATTTCACAGCATAGAGACCGAATGTTAGGAAATGCATGTGTCTGTGATGAGAAGATGAATCCACGAGGAGGTCAGCTACAGTCCTGAGGGAGCCATCAGGGAAGCAGCATGAGCTTCGAACCACTTTAAAACAAGGACTACGACCATTTTGTATTATTATTAGTACTTATATATAATTTAGGTGCAGTCAATAAGTGGGCTGTCAGTTTGTGGCACAACACAATCGTCTAAGTAATAAAAGCAGTCCGACAGGCGCACGGTGGATTGTTTCTCCTCTGCAGACTCCCCTCTCACACGTTGACGCACAAGAGTCTCTTTGCTCGCTCACCTCTTGGTTTCCGTGCACCATGAGAGTCGGCACATGGCGTCTGATCGGACCGTCACTTTGTCCCCCGCTGCGATCGAAGCATTCCTCGCTGAAATGGGACGAACAAACGGACGACCCGAGGCGAGGAAACCAGTTGGGACGACCGACCGCCTTCATCCAACTGGTGAAGAAGAGGCGTGTCGTCAGAGGAAACCTGGAGGAGGAGGAGGAGAGGAGGAGGAGGAGGAGGGTGAGGAGGGGGAGGAGGAGGAGGAGGAGGAGGAGGAGGAGGAGGAGGAGGAGGAGGAGGAGGAGGAGGAGGAGGAGGAGGAGGAGGAGGAGGAGGAGGGAGGAGGAGGAGAGGAGAGGAGGAGGAGGAGGAGGAGGGTGAATAGATATTTCAAAAAGCTTTCCGATAAAGACATCATTTAACTCAAGGAAGCTGATTGGCCAGTCCTCTGAGGACTGGTTTTACAATGAAGAATAATCCAATCCAAACTTTATTTATAACGACAAATTTTAAAAAACCAATCCTCTTCTCCATGTCTCTTCTACATCAACATGTGTCCCCTCTCTTCATGTCTCTTCTACATCAACATGTTGTCCCCTCTTCTTCATGTCTCTTCTACAATCAACATGGTCCCTCTTCTCCATGTCTCTTCTACATCAACATGTGTCCCCTCTTCTTATGTCTCTTCTACATCAACATGTGTCCCCTCTTCTTCATGTCTCTTCCACATCAACATGTGTCCCCTCTTCTCCATGTCTCTTCTACATCAACATGTGTCCCCTCTTCTCCATGTCTCTTCTACATCAACATGTGTCCCCTCTTCTCCATGTCTCTTCTACATCAACATGTGTCCCCTCTTCTCCATGTCTCTTCTACATCAACATGTGTCCCCTCTTCTCCATGTCTCTTCTACATCAACATGTGTCCCCTCTTCTTTATGTCTCTTCTACATCAACATGTGTCCCCTCTTCTTCATGTCTCTTCCACATCAACATGTGTCCCCTCTTCTCCATGTCTCTTCTACATCAACATGTGTCCCCTCTTCTCCATGTCTCTTCTACATCAACATGTGTCCCCTCTTCTCCATGTCTCTTCTACATCAACATGTGTCCCCTCTTCTTTATGTCTCTTCTACATCAACATGTGTCCCCTCTTCTTCATGTCTCTTCTACATCAACATGTGTCCCCTCTTCTTCATGTCTCTTCTACATCAACATGTGTCCCTCTTCCTCATGTCTCTTCTACATCAACATGTGTCCCTCTTCCTCATGTCTCTTCTACATCAACATGTGTCCCCTCTTCTTCGTGTCTCTTCTACATCAACATGTGTCCCCTCTTCTTCATGTCTCTTCTACATCAACATGTGTCCCCTCTTCTCCGTGTCTCTTCTACATCAACATGTGTCCCCTCTTCTTCATGTCCTTCTACATCAACATGTGTCCCCTCTTCTCCATGTCTCTTCTACATCAACAGTGTCCCCTCTTCTCCATGTCTCTTCTACATCAACATGTGTCCCCTCTTCTTTATGTCTCTTCTACATCAACATGTGTCCCCTCTTCTTCATGTCTCTTCCACATCAACATGTGTCCCCTCTTCTCCATGTCTCTTCTACATCAACATGTGTCCCCTCTTCTCCATGTCTCTTCTACATCAACATGTGTCCCCTCTTCTCCATGTCTCTTCTACATCAACATGTGTCCCCTCTTCTTTATGTCTCTTCTACATCAACATGTGTCCCCTCTTCTTCTTCTCTGTCTACACATCAACATGTGTCCCCTCTTCTTCATGTCTCTTCTACATCAACATGTGTCCCCTCTTCCTCATGTCTCTTCTACATCAACATGTGTCCCCCTCTTCTTCGTGTCTCTTCTACATCAACATGTGTCCCCTCTTCTTCATGTCTCTTCTACATCAACATGTGTCCCCTCTTCTCCGTGTCTCTTCTACATCAACATGTGTCCCCTCTTCTTTATGTCTCTTCTACATCAACATGTGTCCCCTCTTCTTCATGTCTCTTCTACATCAACAGTGTCCCCTCTTCTCCATGTCTCTTCTACATCAACATGTGTCCCCTCTTCTCCGGGTCTCTTCTACATCAACATGTGTCCCCTCTTCTCCATGTCTCTTCTACATCAACATGTGTCCCCTCTTCTCCGTGTCTCTTCTACATCAACATGTGTCCCCTCTTCTTCATGTCTCTTCTACATCAACATGTGGTCCCCTCTTCTTCATGTCTCTTCTACATCAACATGTGTCCCCTCTTCTCCATGTCTCTTCTACATCAACATGTGTCCCCTCTTCTTCACGTCTCTTCTACATCAACATGTGTCCCCTCTTCTCCATGTCTCTTCTACATCAACATGTGTCCCCTCTTCTCCATGTCTCTTCTACATCAACATGTGTCCCCTCTTCTTCCTGTCTCTTCTACATCAACATGTGTCCCCTCTTCTTCATGGCTCGTCTACATCAACATGTGTCCCCTCTTCTCACGTCTCTTCTACATCAACATGTGTCCCCTCTTCTTCACGTCTCTTCTACATCAACAGGTGTCCCCTCTTCTCCATGTCTCTTCTACATCAAACATGTGTCCCCTCTTCTTCCTGTCTCTTCTACATCAACATGTGTCCCCTCTTCTTCACGTCTCTTCTACATCAACATGTGTCCCCTCTTCTCCATGTCTCTTCTACATCAACATGTGTCCCCTCTTCTTCATGTCTCTTCTACATCAACATGTGATGATAGGGGACCTTTAAGACAGCCAGTTATCAAATGTCCTGTCCCTCTTCTTGCAGGACAACTTAAAGACCCTTCATGTGGACAGAACCCCTCGTACTTGTGGAAGGTGAGCCCCAGGCCTCTCTCCACGGGCCCACAGCTGTTGGTGCAGCTCCTCATGCTGCAGCGGAGCCACCTCCTCTTGGTTCTGTCCATGCAGGTCTGACAGCAGGAGATCCAGCGGGCCACGTCCCGGGTCATTCTGGCCCAGAAGAACCGCTTCGTGATCTCTCTCTGGCAGAACACCAGCGCGGAGTGATCCAGGTCGTCGTGGAACTGACGCAGGATCGAGTTCACCTGTCGACCAAAAGACGGAAGACACGAGACTTTTAAAGTCTGTTAAGTATTTTCTTAAGGGTGTTTTTGCATTTACTTGCAAGGAAGTGGAACATAAGACAGGAAAGAGTGTACTTGTTTTCACGTTCCTGCACTTAAGCTCAATCTTTTTTAAGATGCTGATGCAGGATTCATTAAGATGTTTATATATATTTAGATGTTGCTGACCTCTTCTCTGCTGCGTAGCACTCTGACAGGAGGAGAGACTACAGTGTACATCAGCACGCCGTCTGCAACACAAGATAAATGCTTCTTAGCAGACAGGGCACAAGTACACATCCTTTACTCACGTAGAAGTACACACATCCTTTACTCACGTAGAAGTACACACATCCTTTACTCAAGTAGAAGTACACACATCCTTTACTCAAGTAGAAGTACACACATCCTTTACTCAAGTAGAAGTACAGATACTCGTGTTTCAAAATGGTGAAAGTAGAAGTACTGACTAAACTTCTTTACTCAAGTCAAAGTAAAGAGGCTTTGAAGTGTACTTCAGTAGAAAGTACTCATTGCTAGCAGCTGCTTTAAAGAGTACCTGACCTCCCTTTATATTAATAGAACAATAATGTCATTGTTAGCTAATGAATGTTTCCATGGTGACCAACGGCAACATGACAACGTTTCCATTGGTCCCTCTTCTTTAGAGAAGACCAGGAAGTGAAGGATACACGGATCGTGTTCCAACCAATAGGCACGCAGTGACTCTACAGAATAATGATCACGCACCAACACACATTCAGACTAAAGGAACCAGCTGTTTGGGAAATGAGAGAAGTAGAAGGTACAGGTATTTGAGTTCAACATGAGAGAAGTAGAAAGTACAGGTATTTGAGTTCAACATGTAAGAAGTAGAAAGTACAGGTATTTGGGTTCAACATGTAAGAAGTAGAAAGTACAGGTATTTGAGTTCAACATGAGAGAAGTAGAAAGTACAGGTATTTGAGTTCAACATGTGAGAAGTAGAAAGTACAGGTATTTGAGTTCAACATGTAAGAAGTAGAAAGTTCAGGTATTTGAGTTCAACATGTAAGAAGTAGAAAGTACAGGTATTTGAGTTCAACATGTAGAAGTAGAAAGTACAGGTATTTGAGTTCAACATGTGAGAAGTAGAAAGTACAGGTATTTGAGTTCAACATGTAAGAAGTAGAAAGTACAGGTATTTGAGTTCAACATGTAAGAAGTAGAAAGTACAAGTATTTGGGTTCAACATGTAAGAAGTAGAAAGTACAGGTATTTGGGTTCAACATGTAAGAAGTAGAAAGTACAGGTATTTGAGTCATTCATGTAAGAAGTAGAAAGTACAGGTATTTGAGTTCAACATGTAAGAAGTAGAAAGTACAGGTATTTGAGTTCAACATGTGGAAGTAGAAAGTACAGGTATTTGAGTTCAACATGTAAGAAGTAGAAAGTACAGGTATTTGAGTTCAACATGTGAAGAAGTAAAAGTAAGTATTTGGGTTCAACATGTAAGAAGGTAGAAAGTACAGGTATTTGGGTTCAACATGTAAGAAGTAGAAAGTACAGGTATTTGAGTTCAACATGTAAGAAGTAGAAAGTACAGGTATTTGAGTTCAACATGTAAGAAGTAGAAGTACAGGTATTTGCGTTCAACCTGTGAGAAGTAGAAAGTACAGGTATTGAGTTCAACATGTAAGAAGTAGAAAGTACAGGTATTTGAGTTCAACATGTAAGAAGTAGAAAGTACAGGTATGTTGGGTTCAAACATGTAAGAAGTAGAAAGTACAGGTATTTGAGTTCAACATGGAGAGAAGTAGAAAGTACAGGTATTTGAGTTCAACATGTGAGAAGTGAAAGTACAGGTATTTGAGTTCACATGTAAGAAGTAGAAAGTTCAGGTATTTGAGTTCAACATGTAAGAAGTAGAAAGTACAGGTATTTGAGTTCACATGTAAGAAGTAGAAAGTACAGGTATTTGAGTTCAACATGTGAGAAGTAGAAAGTACAGGTATTTGAGTTCAACATGTAAGAAGTAGAAAGTACAGGTATTGAGTTCAACATGTAAGAAGTAGAAAGTACAAGTATTTGGGTTCAACATGTAAGAAGTAGAAAGTACAGGTATTTGGGTTCAACATGTAAGAAGTAGAAAGTACAGGTATTTGAGTTCAACATGTAAGAAGTAGAAAGTACAGGTATTTGAGTTCAACATGTAAGAAGTAGAAAGTACAGGTATTTGAGTTCAACATGTGAAGAAGTAGAAAGTACAGGTATTTGAGTTCAACATGTAAGAAGTAGAAAGTACAAGTATTTGGGTTCAACATGTAAGAAGTAGAAAGTACAGGTATTTGAGTTCAACATGTGAGAAGTAGAAAGTACAGGTATTTGGGTTCAACATGTGAGAAGTAGAAAGTACAGGTATTTGGGTTCAAATGTGAGAAGTAGAAAGTCCAGGTATTTTAGTTCAACATGTAAGAAGTAGAAAGTACAGGTATTTGAGTTCAACATGTAAGAAGTAGAAAGTACAGGTATTTGAGTTCAACATGAGAGAAGTAGAAAGTACAGGTATTTGAGTTCAACATGTAAGAAGTAGAAAGTACAGGTATTTGAGTTCAACATGTAAGAAGTAGAAAGTACAGGTATTTGAGTTCAACATGTAAGAAGTAGAAAGTACAGGTATTTGAGTTCAACATGTAAGAAGTAGAAAGTACAGGTATTTGAGTTCAACATGTAGAAGTAGAAAGTACAGGTCTTTGGGTTCAACATGTAAGAAGTAGAAAGTACAGGTATTTGAGTTCAACATGTAAGAAGTAGAAAGTACAGGTATTGGAGTTCAACATGAGAGAAGTAGAAAGTACAGGTATTTGTGTTCAACATGTGAGAAGTAGAAAGTACAGGTATTTGTGTTCAACATGAGAGAAGTAGAAAGTACAGGTATTTGGGTTCAACATGTAAGAAGTAGAAAGTACAGGTATTTGGGTTCAACATGAGAGAAGTAGAAAGTACAGGTATTTGTGTTCAACATGTAAGAAGTAGAAAGTACAGGTATTTGGGTTCAACATGTAAGAAGTAGAAAGTACAGGTATTTGAGTTCAACATGTAAGAAGTAGAAAGTACAGGTATTGTGTTCAACATGTAAGAAGTAGAAAGTACAGGTATTTGAGTTCAACATGTAAGAAGTAGAAAGTACAGGTATTTGAGTTCAACATGTGAGAAGTAGAAAGTACAGGTATTTGAGTTCAACATGTGAGAAGTAGAAAGTACAGGTATTTGAGTTCAACATGTGAGAAGTAGAAAGTGCAGGTATTTGGGTTCAACATGTGAGAAGTAGAAAGTACAAGTATTTGAGTTCAACATGTAAGAAGTAGAAAGTACAGGTATTTGAGTTCAACATGTAAGAAGTAGAAAGTACAGGTATTTGAGTTCAACATGTAAGAAGTAGAAAGTACAGGTATTTGGGTTCAACATGTAAGAAGTAGAAAGTACAGGTATTTGAGTTCAACATGTAAGAAGTAGAAAGTACAGGTATTTGAGTTCAACATGTGAGAAGTAGAAAGTACAGGTATTTGAGTTCAACATGTAAGAAGTAGAAAGTACAGGTATTTGAGTTCAACATGTGAGAAGTAGAAAGTGCAGGTATTTGAGTTTCAACATGTAAGAAGTAGAAAGTACAGGTATTTGAGTTCAACATGTGAGAAGTAGAAAGTGCAGGTATTTGAGTTCAACATGTGAGAAGTAGAAAGTACAGGTATTTGAGTTCAACATGTGAGAAGTAGAAAGTACAGGTATTTGTGTTCAACATGAGAGAAGTAGAAAGTACAGGTATTTGGGTTCAACATGTGAGAAGTAGAAAGTACAGGTATTTGAGTTCAACATGTAAGAAGTAGAAAGTACAGGTATTTGGGTTCAACATGTAAGAAGTAGAAAGTACAGGTATTTGAGTTCAACATGTAAGAAGTAGAAAGTACAGGTATTTCAGTTCAACATGTAAGAAGTAGAAAGTACAGGTATTGAGTTCAACATGTAAGAAGTAGAAAGTACAGGTCTTTGAGTTCAACATGTAAGAAGTAGAAAGTACAGGTATTTGGGTTCAACATGTGAGAAGTAGAAAGTACAGGTATTTGTGTTCAACATGTAAGAAGTAGAAAGTACAGGTATTTGAGTTCAACATGAGAGAAGTAGAAAGTACAGGTATTTGTGTTCAACATGTGAGAAGTAGAAAGTACAGTATTTGTGTTCAACATGTAAGAAGTAGAAAGTACAGGTATTTGTGTTCAACATGTAAGAAGTAGAAAGTACAGGTATTTGGGTTCAACATGTAAGAAGTAGAAAGTACAGGTATTTGAGTTCAACATGTAAGAAGTAGAAAGTACAGGTATTTGTGTTCAACATGTGAGAAGTAGAAAGTACAGGTATTTGAGTTCAACATGTGAGAAGTAGAAAGTACAGGTATTTGAGTTCAACATGTGAGAAGTAGAAAGTACAGGTATTTGAGTTCAACATGTAAGAAGTAGAAAGTACAGGTATTTGTGTTCAACATGTAAGAAGTAGAAAGTACAGGTATTTGAGTTCAACATGTAAGAAGTAGAAAGTACAGGTATTTGGGTTCAACATGTAAGAAGTAGAAGAAGTACAGGTATTTGTGTTCAACATGTAAGAAGTAGAAAGTACAGGTATTTGAGTTCAACATGTGAGAAGTAGAAAGTACAGATATTTGAGTTCAACATGTAAGAAGTAGAAAGTACAGGTATTTGAGTTCAACATGTGAGAAGTAGAAGTACAGGTATTTGAGTTCAACATGTAAGAAGTAGAAAGTACAGGTATTTGAGTTCACATGTAAGAAGTAGAAAGTACAGGTATTTGTTCAACATGTAAGAAGTAGAAAGTACAGGTATTTGAGTTCAACATGTAAGAAGTAGAAAGTACAGGTATTTGGGTTCAACATGTAAGAAGTAGAAAGTACAGGTATTTGTGTTCAACATGTAAGAAGTAGAAAGTACAGGTATTTGAGTTCAACATGTGAGAAGTAGAAAGTACAGATATTTGAGTTCAACATGTAAGAAGTAGAAAGTACAGGTATTTGAGTTCAACATGTGAGAAGTAGAAAGTACAGGTATTTGAGTTCAACATGTAAGAAGTAGAAAGTACAGGTATTTGGGTTCAACATGTAAGAAGTAGAAAGTACAGGTATTTGGGTTCAAACATGTAAGAAGTAGAAAGTACAGGTATTTGGGTTCAACATGTAAGAAGTAGAAAGTACAGGTATTTGAGTTCAACATGTTAGAAGTAGAAAGTACAGGTATTAGGGTTCACATGAAAGAAGTAGAAAGTACAGGTATTTGAGTTCAACATGTAAGAAGTAGAAAGTACAGGTATTTGGGTTCAACATGTAAGAAGTAGAAAGTACAGGTATTTGGGTTCAACATGTAAGAAGTAGAAAGTACAGGTATTAGGGTTCAACATGAAAGAAGTAGAAAGTACAGGTATTTGAGTTCAACATGTAAGAAGTAGAAAGTACAGGTATTTGGGTTCAACATGTAAGAAGTAGAAAGTACAGGTATTTGAGTTCAACATGAGAGAAGTAGA
Organism: Chaenocephalus aceratus; assembly: GCA_023974075.1. Lineage (NCBI taxonomy): Eukaryota > Metazoa > Chordata > Actinopteri > Perciformes > Channichthyidae > Chaenocephalus > Chaenocephalus aceratus. Next base: position 11,329 of record JAMFTG010000980.1, read on the forward strand.
AAGTACAGGTATTTGAGTTCAACATGTAAGAAGTAGAAAGTACAGGTATTTGGGTTCAACATGTGAGAAGTAGAAAGTACAGGTATTTGGGTTCAACATGTAAGAAGTAGAAAGTACAGGTATTTGAGTTCAACATGAGAGAAGTAGAAAGTACAGGTATTTGAGTTCAACATGTAAGAAGTAGAAAGTACAGGTATTTGGGTTCAACATGTGAGAAGTAGAAAGTACAGGTATTTGAGTTCAACATGTGAGAAGTAGAAAGTACAGGTATTTGAGTTCAACATGTAAGAAGTAGAAAGTACAGGTATTTGGGTTCAAAGTGTAAGAAGTAGAAAGTAAAAAGTGGTCAGAAAAATAAGTAGTGGAGTAAAGTACTGATACCAGAAACATGTACTTAAGTACAGTAACGAGGTATTTGTACTCGAATACTTCCCACCTCTGCTTCTGAAGTCTATAATCTGGTTAATTGAGGATTGACGGATGAAATAAGTGTCATCACTCTTTCTACTCACCCTTTAGCGCAAAGCGGTTGGTCATCCTTTTCAAACTACTTATGCCTTTCCTGTTTTGCATGGGTAAGATTCTGTGGCTCAGATACCTGCAGGACGCAACGAAAACATTGAATTCAATCAGAACAAAATGCGTCTTGCAACACTTCAAAGGGGTCGTGGGATGTACCTGGCGATGTGGTTGAACACCTTGAAGCTGGACTCGTTGAGGAACCTCCTCTTCAGCTCCGTCTCTGTGGGCTCTGGGTCCTGGAGGCAGTACCGATGCTCCTGCAGCTCCATGGGGGAAGGAGGAGGAGAAGAGCTTTTGGAGAAGGGGTCTTCCAGGCTGTGAGAGAACAGGAAGTCCTCCTCTGACGGGACCTGGAAATCAAGAAGGACGCCAGATTCAAATAGGCGGCCATTGATGATTTATGCACAGCGAAACGTATAAGCTTTATAACATGTGCAATATTATTAATAACGTGCGTCTTGCGCTGTGTCACCTGGTCCTCCTGCCCTGTCTCTGGGACGATGGTCGGCACGGCGCCAGGTGATAGAGTCAGCCGAACCTCGTCGCTCAGCGTGAAGCAGGACGGCTCAAAGTGTTTGGAGCAGAGAAAAGAGTTCGACCTCAGAGAGTTCTCATCTCTCTGAGCCACCGACAGCCATCTCTGCCGGATGTCTTTATCTTCTGGGAACCTGCAGAGACGAACCTTTCAGATACCTGAACAGAGGGAACTTCAGATCTCTTAGATTGGCTGACTGTTGGGAAAATACCTCCAGCATGAGAGTAGCATGCTAACAAGGGTACCAACTGCAGCTGTGAGCATAACAGGATGTGTGAGGACCCAGAAGAGCATCAGGACTGCTTGAGGCAGATGATAGCTCTGTGATGAACATGATGACTCAGCCTCTATGGAGAGAGACATCAAGCATGCTCACTATGGAGAGAGACATCAAGCATGCTCATTTCTGACGTGGAGCTAATCTGAAGTAAACATTGAATACTGCTTTATGTTCCTCCATCTTGTGACTGTGTGACTCCCTCTCTTGATATCAGCGTGTGAAGGACACTGTGAAGGAACTAGTCTCTGTATGTGATGACTCCTTCCCTCTGGAGAGGATCCCAGATACATGGATCCTGAGGTTGCTGAAGTAGTAGTAGCAGTAGTAGTAGTAGTAGTAGTAGTAGTAGTAGTAGTAGTAGTAGTAGTAGCAGTAGTAGTAGTAGTAGTAGTAGTAGTAGTAGTAGTAGTAGAGTAGTAGTAGTAGCAGTAGTAGCAGTAGCAGTAGTAGCAGTTGTAGCAGTAGTAGTAGTAGTAGTAGTAGTAGCAGTAGTAGCAGTAGTAGTAGTAGTAGTAGTAGTAGTAGCAGTAGTAGCAGTAGCAGTAGTAGCAGTAGTAGCAGTAGTAGTAGTAGTAGTAGTAGTAGTAGCAGTAGTAGCAGTAGTAGTAGTAGTAGTAGTAGTAGTAGTAGTAGTAGTAGTAGTAGTAGTAGTAGTAGTAGTAGTAGTAGCAGCATGTGAAGGACACTGCTCAGGAACTTGTCTCTGTATGTGATGGACTACTTCCCTTCTGGAGAAGATCACAGACACATGGATCCTGAGGCTGAAGCTCAAGCCGGGGACCAGGGAGAGTTAACATTTATAAGTATTCTAATCCGAATTTTGTGATTTTGAGAAAGTCATAATTTTGAGAAAACTGCTTTTGGTGTCTTTCGTGGCGGAAGTACAGCGCCACTTACAGGCCCGGCATTTGTACCACAGCGTCTCCAGCGCTTTCGAGCAGTCTCGTGTGAATGGACACGTTTCTGGTGCCTATTGCGAGTGGATGGAAGACTTTTTTGATAAGGATTTCGGTTCGTTCTCGTGCGGCTGCAGCCTGACGCTCAAGCCGGGAACCAGAGAGATCTTTCTAACATATCATCTGTGTGAAGGTGGTGTTTACCTGTGGAAGCTGAGCTCGGGGTAGATGGAGCTGGAGGATTCGCAGCCGTAGACGAAGCAGAACTGGACCAAGGGTTTTTTGGTTTCTGGAAGAACTCGGTTCTGACAAAATTCACACTTATTGATCCAGGCCTTCGCGACCTCCGTCACTCCAACCCAGTAAAACATCAGCTGCAAGAACAGAGGAAGGACAGGTCATTTTAAGAACTTCTGTTTACCATGTTATCCTAAACTATTTGTTCTGTTGATCAAAAGGATATCCAGAGGTGGGAGAAGTACTCAGATCTTGTACTTGAGTCAAAGTAGAAGTACTCAGATCTTGTACTTTAGTAGAAGTAGAAGTACTCAGATCTTCTACTTGAGTAAAAGTAGAAGTACTCAGATCTTGTACTTGAGTCAAAGTAGAAGTACTCAGATCTTGTACTTCAGTAAAAGTAGAAGTACTCAGATCTTCTACTTGAGTAAAAGTAGAAGTACTCAGATCTTGTACTTTAGTAAAAGTAGAAGTACTCAGATCTTGTACTTTAGTAAAAGTAGAAGTACTCATATCTTGTACTTGAGTAAAAGTAGAAGTACTCAGATCTTGTACTTGAGTAAAAGTAGAAGTACTCAGATCTTGTACTTGTGTAAAAGTAGAAGTACTCAGATCTTCTACTTGAGTAAAAGTAGGAGTACTCAGATCTTGTACTTTAGTAAAAGTAGAAGTACTCAGATCTTGTACTTGAGTAAAAGTAGAAGTACTCAGATCTTCTACTTGAGTAAAAGTAGAAGTACTCAGATATTCTACTTGAGTCAAAGTAGAAGTACTCAGATCTCGTATTTCAGTAAAAGTAGAAGTACTCAGATCTTGTACTTGAGTAAAAGTAGAAGTACTCTGATCTTGTACTTGAGTAAAAGTAGAAGTACCAGAGTGTAGGAATACTCTGTTACAGTAAAAGTCCTGCATTCAAAATGTTCCTCAAGTGAAAGTAGAAAAGTATTCTCATCAAATATAGTGAAAGACAGTAAAAGTAGTCGTTGTGCAGATCGGTCCATTTCAGAATAATATATCTGATATGTTTTATAATGATTGATCATGAAAGTACTTTGTATACTGCAGGGTAGCTGGTGAAGGTGCAGCTAGTCTGAAGTACTTTGTAGACTGCAGGGTAGCTGGTGAAGGTGCAGCTAGTCTGAAGTACTTTGTAGACTGCAGGGTAGCTGGTGAAGGTGCAGCTAGTCTGAAGTACTTTGTAGATTGCAGGGTAGCTGGTGAAGGTGCAGCTAGTCTGAAGTACTTTGTAGACTGCAGGGTAGCTGGTGAAGGTGCAGCTAGTCTGAAGTACTTTGTAGACTGCAGGGTAGCTGGTGAAGGTGCAGCTAGTCTGAAGTACTTTGTAGACTGCAGGGTAGCTGGTGAAGGTGCAGCTAGTCTGAAGTACTTTGTAGACTGCAGGGTAGCTGGTGGATTTACTCCAGGTGGAACTAAAGTCTGATTCAACACTTGATTAGATTTCACATCATTCATCCACATCTGTGAAGTAACTAAAGGGATTAAATACATGTAGTGGAGGAAAAGTACACCATGTACCTCTGAACTGTAGTGGAGTACAAGTACACAGTAGCAAAACATTGAAATACTCAAGTAAAGTACAAGTATCTCTAAATTGTACTTAAGTACAGAGTAAATGTACTTAGTTACTTCCCAGCTCTCATGATATCCTATGAACTCACCATTATATCCTTTACTACTTTAATCCTACCGACGTGGTTGTTGTTGTCGTGGAAACGGATCATAATTTCCTTCACCTCCTCGTCACTTTTTACAACTCTGAGCAGGCGTCCCCTGTAATGACGCCACAGAAAACCATCTGCAGGAGAGAGAGAGGGAATACACTCAGGTTATGGTCTTATGTGAAGTGGATTAATAGAGGAAAGTAATAAGTAACCATAGCACAAAGAGACGTTCTTTAATTACTACTAAAACAAATCAGCTGAAAATAGCTCCACCTTTACCAGTCATGCTCCTATTGGCTAGCGCTCCAACACATTGTATGTGATAGGCTAAGGGGCGGGACATCTCTAAGCGGTTGACCAATCACAACAGAACCGGCCAGTAAACCAATCAGAGCAGACTGGGCTCTGGTTTCAGACAGAGGGTGAACAGAGGTGCTGCAGTATGAGAAAAATAAAGAGCTGGGATTTAAGTCAAAATTCCTAGAGAAAACTTTTTCTCAGATTTGAAACTTTTTCTGAATTTTTCCTTGTTTTCAGAACTTAGGTCGAAGTCACACCGACAGCCCGTTTTCAGGCCAGACGACAGTTTGTTGCATTGTTTCATTTTTCAGAAGGTTCGGTTTGCGAAGTCATGTGCACGGAAATGCTGTTCACCCATTGGTCAGACATTAAGGGGTAAAAACGCAAATCCCGGCAATTCCTCCCGGAGCCTCCGCCATGGAGCACCGGCACTTTCTGCAGGTTATTCTCATGCTGCTGTTAATCTGGAGATCAACAGACTCTAGCGGCCCGCGCATATGATTATACAATCAGACCACGTCCGTTAAAAAACATTATAACACAATGAGAGACGTTCTGCAGTCAGGAGGGCGTTTCCCCGACGACAGGTGTTCTTACTTTTATGCTGACGGAGCCTTTCTTTACCCGACACTGTTCAACACTTCATTCTGATTCACTCTTTACTAAACAACCGCGGATGTCTTGAAAGACTCTTTCGCTAAAGATTTGGAAGATATCCGCGTTCTTGTGACGCGTAAATACTACGCTTCCTGTGTTCTGGTGCGGACTGCGTTCACACCAGCGATGACCCGCTCCAGAGTTCACTAGCAAGCGCTCCGAGACCACCTCTTTCAGCGGACCAGAGCCCGGTTGTTTAGTTCACTTCAGAGGACTGCGTTCACACCGACCCAAACGAACCAAGCGGCTGAACGCACCAGGGTTCGATTCAACCGGACTATAAGAGGCTGGTGTGAACGCGCCCTAAGACTTTTTTTATCTGAATTGTGAACTTTTCTCAGAATTTTGAAATGTTTTTCAAGCAGTGGACCAATCACAACAGATTCGGCCAGCTAACCAATCAGAGCAGAATGAGCTCTGGTTTCAGACAGAGGGTGACTACCATTGATAAATGTTCTCTTATAGATTCAAGTTTCAAGGCTTCTCTTGATATTTGTACAAAGCTACATTAGGCGCTTTCACACCGGAGTACTTTTCCCACGAATAGTTCCGATAGTTCTTGGGATTTTGGTTTAACACCAAAAAGATCTGGAACTCGAATCTAGTTCATGCGAACCTTTTCACCCCCTGCTAGAGAGGTGGTACTTGTCCTGGGGAGGAAAGGTGCGTGGGTGTGTCGGTCGGCCACACTAACCATTTCTGATTGGCTAGGCGAATTGCAAACCACGGCCCGTAAACCTCTGAAAAGTTTTGTGAAGCCGCCATTCTATTTGCTCGTATTAGCATTATTAGCATTAGCCCAGCGCACCAACGCAGAGAGACTAACTTATGGCAACACAAAATAAAACATGGGAGCGGTGGAGACGAGGAGGTGTCGGCGCTTCTGGCGATTTACCCGGGACTTCGGGTGGCAGTATACGCCGTGAAGTGGTTTGCGGCCTGCCAGTAAACCCAAATCAGAAGAAGAAGAAGAAGTGACGTCAGCGGCTTCATTTGCGTAATCCTTATTCCGGTGTGAACGCGATCTACTAGGACAGTTCCAGGGACTAAAGAGTTCGGCGGGACGAAGTACTGGGAACTAGAGATGTCCCGATCCGATCACGTGATCGGGGATCGGAGCCGATCACGTGATTTTCAAAAGATCGGAATCGGGAGAGAAAAATCGGGGATCGGGATTTTTATTTTTTTAGAATTTTTTTATTTTTTATTTAATGTTACAAAACAAAAATGACCATGTTCACGTCTTAAAGTCATCCTGAGGCCTTAGCTTTGGTTTAAAATTACACAACATCATGTATGTGTTGCTTCTGTTGGGCTTGTTTTCAGACCTGGTTGCTTATTCCTCTCAAAGCAACAGAGTGGGCGCAGTGTCTAATAGTAGCAGCAAGCTAACGAGAGGCTACGTTCAGCTGGTGACTCGGGAGTCGGGACAGAGAAAATGTCAGGAGTTTGGAAGTATTATGAAATTGAAAGCGAAGGCAGTGTAACAGCCAGATGCAATGTTTGCAAGAAGGAGGTCCGCGTGGTGGAAAGAAGAGAGCTACGTTCAACACGACCAATCTAATACGCTACCTGAGAAACAAACACCAACAACAACACGACGAGTACACAGCGGCCACTCGGGTAACGGCACTGAAACAACCGACACTTTCAGAGGCTTTCAAAAGGAAAGAGAAACGGCCCCAGAACAAATAACAGCCAAGATAGCTGAACTCATCGCGTTGGATGACCAGCCGTTATCTGTTACCTTTTTTTCTCTTAATGCATCGCATAAAGATCGGATCGGAAAAAATCGGTATCGGCAGATTGTCAAAATCAAATGATCGGAATCGGATCGGGAGCAAAAAAAGGTGATCGGGACATCCCTAGTGGGAACTAAGTACGGCAAAGTACTTGGTGTGAAAGCGGTTATTGTAGATATGACAATGAAAATCTGAGGTCACAGGCTCCTCCAGCAGAGCAACACAATAAAACAGATACAATAGTGCAAGTAAATATAAATAAAATAGAATAGAATAGAAATAGTGCAAGAAATTGGAATATTGATTGATATAAGTTTCAAACAGATGAATGTTATGGATGTTCTTTCAAAAGGTGTTCAACAGTCTTATGGCCTTGTGAGTGTTTCGCTCTAAATGACCTTTAAAGATGAACTTCTTGCTGGCAGCTTTGGTGACTTTCTTGCAGCTCTTCGTAGCGTCTGCAGGAAACTTTCCGTGTTTCACAAAAAGCTCCACATTATTCAACAAGTCAAAAGAAGGCATCTGTGAGGGAAGAAACAAATACAACACATCAATGATTAACCTCTTCAACTCATATGCAGTCACAAAATAAATCCAATTCTCTACTTTAAAGAGTCCTCTCCTGCTGATGTTCAGGTGTATATCAGTATGTAGTGTCTCTACTTTAAAGAGTCCTCTCCTGCTGATGTTCAGGTGTATATCAGTACGTAGTGTCTCTACTTTAAAGAGTCCTCTCCTGCTGATGTTCAGGTGGATATCAGTATGTAGTGTCTCTACTTTAAAGAGTCCTCTCCTGCTGATGTTCAGGTGTATATCAGTATGTAGTGTCTCTACTTTAAAGAGGCCTCTCCTGCTGATGTTCAGGTGTATATCAGTATGTAGTGTCTCTACTTTAAAGAGTCCTCTCCTGCTGATGTTCAGGTGTACATCAGTATGTAGTGTCTCTACTTTAAAGAGTCCTCTCCTGCTGATGTGCAGGTGTATATCAGTATGTAGTGTCTCTACTTTAAAGAGTCCTCTCCTGCTGATGTGCAGGTGTATATCAGTATGTAGTGTCTCTACTTTAAAGAGTCCTCTCCTGCTGATGTTCAGGTGTATATCAGTATGTAGTGTCTCTACTTTAAAGAGTCCTCTCCTGCTGATGTTCAGGTGTATATCAGTATGTAGTGTCTCTACTTTAAAGAGTCCTCTCCTGCTGATGTTCAGGTGTATATCAGTATGTAGTGTCTCTACTTTAAAGAGTCCTCTCCTGCTGATGTTCAGGTGTACATCAGTATGTAGTGTCTCTACTTTAAAGAGTCCTCTCCTGCTGATGTGCAGGTGTATATCAGTATGTAGTGTCTCTACTTTAAAGAGTCCTCTCCTGCTGATGTTCAGGTGTATATCAGTATGTAGTGTCTCTACTTTAAAGAGTCCTCTCCTGCTGATGTTCAGGTGTATATCAGTGTGTTGTGTCTCTACTTTAAAGAGTCCTCTCCTGCTGATGTCCAGGTGTATATCAGTATGTTGCGTCTCTACTTTAAAGAGTCCTCTCCTGCTGATGTTCAGGTGTATATCAGTATGTAGTGTCTCTACTTTAAAGAGTCCTCTCCTGCTGATGTTCAGGTGTATATTAGTATGTAGTATCTCTACTTTAAAGAGTCCTCTCCTGCTGATGTTCAGGTGTATATCAGTGTAGTGTCTCTACTTTAAAGAGTCCTCTCCTTAAAGCGTCTTTGAGCATTAGGAAAAGCGCTATAAAAATCCCATGTATTATTATTATTGTTGTTTCTCACCTTCACGTTAGCACATTCTGCTTCCGGTAAACAGAAACCCTCGTTACACCAGCGGTCACGTTGAACAGAAACGCAGCTCTAAACGCGTTGTTATTCCACTCAAATGTTCCCACAAACAACTTGGATTACTTCACTTTGTCTAAATGTACTTTTACAATCTCTAAAGTATTATATTACACAAACGAGAGGCTAAATGTGCCTCTGGTGGTTCGCTAGTTTAAGTTAGCATCAGCTACCTTGTTACATGTTCCGGTGGGGACCCTTTCAAAATAAGTATCACAGCTTCATGATTATGATTTTAATTTATATGTCTTAGATTATTTTAATACTAAATACATCCAAATCATGCATTGTATAAGTGTAGCTGTTAAATTTGTAGGTGTAAAAGCCTTCTTTTGCAGTGCCTTCTCTATTTACATGCTTTTATTTTTCTACCAAAGGTAATGAACCGGAAGTTACATTATCTCATTTTCCTTCTCACTTGACAGGAGGTTGTAAACGCTGCTGTCACCAAAAAACTTCTGGGTGCTGTTAATTTTCATCTTCCTTCCCTGAAACACAGAAGAGCGCCCCCTGCCGGCCTGGAGCAGACACTGCACCCTCTGCAGACCCGGCGCCAGAACAAATTAATCTACAGGTAGGGCATATGATTTTCATGGGAGGGCACCATAGAGGAGGGCACACAAAACCGCCATGTGCCGCGGCCAGTATCGGTGCCAGAGATTTTCTTTTGGGGGTGCTGTGGGCAGTAGCGTAGGCAGAAATGTACTTTAGGGTGGGCCTGTAAAAAATAGGGTGGGCCAGATTTTTCTTCTGCTCATCAGAAGCTAACAACAATCCCCGCCGGTACCGGTGGCAGATTACTTTTAGAATACTTTTGGAATACTTTCCATCACCCGGACTGCATTCTTTGTAGGCTACTGTCTTAAAACCTTTCCTTAAAATATGTTATGAATTGTAAGGTGTCCTTGGGTGCTTTGAAAGGCGCCCCGAAATAGAATGAATTATCATTATTATTATTATTATTATTATTATTATTATTATTATTATCTGAAACGATGTAATAACTTTTAAAACTTTTTCCAGTCACTTGCCCCATGCATTCAGCAGCAGCAGGACATTCACTTTGATTTGATCCCGTTATGAAATGTCAATAAAGAAATGCTACATAAACGTTATCTTGCACATTTTATCTAACCATAACTTTCAATATATTTTAAAAGAGATCTCTCTCTCATCTGCGTGCGGGGGCGGGGCCTCACAGACACACTGCATCTCTCTCGCTCACAGACACGCTGCAGCGCTGTGCAGTGTGCACACAGTTATGCCGGTAATGAATATTACATTTTGTGAGGAAACTTTTCCACCAATAATTCCAATAAGTATTCCAAAATGTATTCATTTCAGGTTTACGAAAGTAACTGTAATCCGATTACTCGTTTTTCAAATGTAACGCCAGCTGAATACACTTGATTTTTGTATTCTGATTACGTAACGCCGTTACATTCCGTTACAACCCAACCCTGTGTATATCTCTCCGGACTGTCCACCAGCAGATGAGAAACACCCACCTCTCCGCCTCTTCCAAGGGACGAGGGAACCGTGCGGCAGAGTTTCCGTTAACATTTTTTTTTCTTTTGACAGCCCAGCAGCAGGAGAGGTGGCGAGAGGGAGGCGGGGCTATTTCATCGTTATCAGAAAATGATCGTATAGATCGCTGCTAGATGAGGGCAGTGGGGGCTCTTCTTGGAGTCTGGCTTTTTTTTTTTTAAACCAAAGTTCATTAGTGAACTTTGAGCCATCATTTATTTTGCAGGCAGCTCTCTGCCTCTCTCACGTTATTATGGCACGCGCCGGAACCAACAATCAGTTTTTACCGTAAATGAGTTCGGTTCAGAGGACAAAGCACATACAACATTAATTAAACTCGATATTTGTTCACTTGAATTTCACTTTGAATTCTTGGATATTCTCAATGGGTGAATAATCCTTTTTATTATTAATAATAATTAAATAATTAAAAAAAATAAATAAAAAGATTTTTTTTTTTTAAATAACACCAAAGCTTTCTCAGGGTGGGCCAATGAGTCAACTGGGTGGGCCTGGGCCCACCCTGGCCCTATGGTGGCTACACCACTGGCTGTGGGGTAGCTTGACGTTTCATAGAGGGTGCTCAAACATGTAGGGTTTCCCATTAATGTACCGGGCGCTACAGTGGAATGTTCTACTGCAACACTCCCCAGACGACGACGCTGAAGTTGGCTTCCGATTCAGAGCATCCGATTCGGCAGTTAAGGGGAAAGTTAAGGGACATTTAATTTACAGCGCTGAACGAACAATCCTCCGCGTTTGAACATCTTAAATCGCTGCATAGCCGATTTATTTGGACTGGTTTATCCCAGAGAGGCTAAAGATTATTTATAACCCAGTTTGAGATTTGTGAAACCTTTATTCTATTTGTGAAAATACAAACAAGGGAGATTTCAGTGCTTTTTTCGCATCCTGACCACATTAGACCAGGGGCCTATACTACGAAGCTGGTTCAACCTAACCTGGATATGTTTGAGTTAGCCGGTTGGCCTAATCCAAAACATACGCGCTCTCGCTAAACTGTACTACGACGCTGGTTATCAAGTGGATCGCTCAAGCCAGCCGTGTCCTATCTAGTTAGGTGCGCGTTCACATGAAAGGGGTGGGATCTGGAGCATTCGACCAATCACAGACATGGAGAAGCGTACTGACAGCGCAGCGTCATACTTCCTGAATGAAAAGTGAACTTTAATACTAGTCAAAAATGAAGAAGTTAAACTTTAAACATCCATGACTTAAACACTTGATCCAGGATCAAAGCCACAGAGCTGCACCTGCAAGGTGAATACAGCTGGCAAAAGAAAAAGTGTTTGAATGCGTACATTAACAGGTTTATGATATCACTGCCCCGTCTAAAACACGATCTGACTTTCATTATATTTGTCTCGAGTGTTTCGTCAACTTAATGTGTTGCTTAAAATAATACTTCTGCATCCAGTCTGTGACGCTGTGAGTGCTGCACGGCCAGATACGGCTCAGCTGACTCAGATCAGGAGATATGTGATACATTATGAAGTGATATGCCGCGGACTGTACTTAATGTACTCTGATCCGGTTACTTATGTTGTGGCAGATATTTAATTAAGCTTTCTTAACGCTAATGTTATAATAGTCAGATTGCTCTGAAGATGGGAGGTGATATTCTATTAATGTTCACGTTCACACAGTCGGTGATTTTTGCCGGCCGTCTTTCCTGCGACGGCAGTTTTTCTGTGTTTCCTTTCTCCTGTAATATGACTTGATCGCTTTAAACTCCGCACACTGAGCTCTGATTGGTCAGCAGGCGGTGCTTTCACTGAGTTGAGCTCTTAGCCTGCAACCTAACCTGGTCCCGACCAGGTTAGCTGCTTAGCATATATTACCTTGGAGATCTAGCCTGCTAAAAAGAGAACCAGCTTCGGATGACCGGAAAGCCGGAGTTTTCCCTGAATTTAGCCGCTAAGCGAAAATCCTGCTTCACAGTATACCCCCCAGGTCCTGATCTGAAACCACTGACTAGTCACTAGACCTACACTCATCAAATCTGGACTGGATTATCCCAGAGGGTCTAAAGATTCTTTATAACACAGTTTCAGATTTGTGAAATCTTTAGACCTTCTGGGATAATCCAGTCCAGGTTTGATGAGTGTAGGTCTAGTGGTTTCAGATCAGGACCTGGTCTAATGTGGTCTACATGTAAAAAAAGCACTGACATTTTATCTGTTAGCACTCTGGCTTTATCTGTTGTTTTGAACATTGCAGACTGAAGCTCAGCACTCACTTTTATACGTTCTGCCTTGGCTCCAAAAACCATTGCCTCAGTTTTATCTTTGTTTAATTGGAGAAAGTTCTGACACATCCAGTCATTGATTTGTTCAATGCACTTACTCAGTGTTTGAACTGGAGCATAGTCTCCTGGTGAAATGGTTACGTAAATGTGTGTGTCATCTGCATAGCTATGGTAACTTATTTTGTTGTTCTTCATTATCTGAGCCAGTGGTAGCATGTAGACGTTAAAGAGAAGAGGCCCCAAGATGGAGCCTTGAGGAACCCCATATGTCATATTTGTCAACTCAGATGTGTATTTACCTATAGAAACCTTTTTCTGTCCTTTAAGTAGGATTCAAACCAATTTAGAACTGTTTCCGAAAGTCCCACACAGTTTTCTAGTCGGTCAAGTAATATGTTGTGGTCAACAGTGTCAAACGTTGTGAAGCTTAGCGTAAATTCTTTCAGGAAGACTCTCATTCACAATTCTCCCTCACTCACTCGCCCCCTTTCTCAATTAGCAAAAGGCGCAACTCACCCCAGCTAAACTAATCGGCTGCGTCATATTTCCCACAGCCAATCAGCACACCAGGCAAAACGTTTTAAATCCGCTCTTCTCTCCCGCGTCAGCATCGTTCAGGAGAATTGATGCAACCCTCCTCCACCTCCAGCTGTTCAGATCCAAGGCAGGACAGCCAGAAGAACCCTCATCACTCCGGATTTTATTTTCCCTTAGTATTCACCACCACCAGTGTCTAGACCCCGGGGGGGTTTCTCTTTTTAGTCGGCTTCCCCTCCCCCCTAATTCATCACAGTATGATGGGGTCTTAACTCCAAAAACACTATTGCGCACACAGCAATACAAATGTTATCAACTTCAACTAAGTCTCTCCTGATTGAAATGTAATGATGAACACTGATTGGTTTAGATTCTCTGTCACTTACAGCAGGAGAAGGTTTAATTGGCCACTTCACTGGGTGTCTAAGGGGAGGAACTCTTTAAAATGTTAACCACTACAACAGCGCACACAATGAGTTCAACTTTCCTGCAGAGTAGCAACGTTCTAAGAACATCATACGCTAAGGCATATATTTACGTAAACTGTGTGTTCAAATGAATTGTTTACGTCCGTATGCCAAAGGTTTAATATAAAGTACATTTTCTGGGTCTTTCCAGTGTGTTTTCATTATAGTATGATGGTATGTGCTTTGAACTGTCCTACATTTACTATATTACTTATCCTATTTGATTAAATAAACATGAATGTTTAAGGGATCAGGATAACCACCTTTCAAAAGAAAATGTATTTGAATGCAATCCCCTCATTTTGGGTATTATAATACTATGTAAATCATACTTCTTGTATTTCTATGTCTGATAAGGGTTAACACATTTATCTGTGATTCAGAAGATCAAAAATAAATGTTGTCATGACAAATAAGTCGTTTTTTAAATATTACATTTAATCACAGAAAAAAAAGACACTGGAAGATTGAAAACTGATAATGAATATGTTTGTGTTTTCTGTATCTTCTGAATTAGACAAATACATGCTTTTCCATTGTTCTATCAGAATATACCAGAACATGTTGGTCCTGTTGATTTATCAACGGAAACTGGACATGAAAATGTTATCTTTCAAAGGTGATGGGACATAAACATATTTGTGTTTATTATTAGTGTTACATCTGATTGATTGTGAGAAGGGTTTAACATGCTAACACTGTTCAACAAAATAAATGATGTGCCATGTTTCAAAGTTGGAATCTGTAGTCAGTTAATCATCCATTTCCAAAATGTACAATTCTGACAAAAAAGCTATGTTTGAACTCATTTGTCAAGAAGAACAACAGATTCTGTTGTCATTTTAAACTACTGCCATATATGTTATGCAAAGATATATTGATTATAAATAACATTTATTTAAAGTGTTTGAATTGCCAACGGATGTAATATAATGGATGAACTTTATTAGCACACAAAGACTAAACTGATGTCCTGTGATATTTCTAACACATGGAAATACATAGCAGGGACATATAAAGAATGGAATCAAGATTGCTACTTACATCTTTATTCATAATAAAACAATATAATGACAATCAACATTACAATGTTTTATTTCCACCGAATGACTGTGTGTGTAGTTCTTCCCTTTCACCACTGAGAGGCAGTGATTCCTCCCAATCATCTACAGGCTGTACCAACATATCATTCATCACTGTATACTTCCCTTCACTTGTGTGAATAACATAACGTGGTAGAGAGGCTCATTCTGATTAGTACATGTTTATTGAAACACAGAAACTATTACTATCTTCAATCAAGAATCACAAAGTGTAAAATAGATGACCAAACTATGTTTAGAAAAAAGTTTCAAATTAGCAATGAATCACATAAATACTTATGTTGGTTAAACATATAGGTTAACTCTCTTTCCGTATTATACTTGTTTGATTTAAATTCATAAGGACTTTTCCATTAATACCAGCATTAATTAGAGAAAATAACCTCTTCTTAGAAGCCACTGGATTGACAGTATGATGCAATGTGTAGCTCAAATACTATATATACTACTATATATTTCAAGTCAATAAAATACAATGCAATATACTCTGAACATAATGACATGCCATTGCTAATCCCTTTAACATATCACACTGAGGTGTGTAAACCCAGGGCCTTTATGAATACCCTCTGAGCATCCTCAGCCAGCATGTCGAGGAAAGTACTGAGAGCTTTGTAGGTGGAGATAAAAGAGAGGGCCGCTGCTGCTGGTAATCCAAGAAATGGAATAAATCTGGACCCTTCCTCTGCTGCTATTAAAGCACCGTGAAACCAAGACACATGCAGAATGTTAAAGATAACCTCACAGCTTATGTCTTTTAAAGCCAGAGGTGATTTCATCTCTGCTATTAGATCCTCCAAAGGCACACGTGTACTATCAGCAAGACTCTGCAGTGACTTCCTATCAAGGCCAAAAGTATTTCTGTACTTAATCGCATTCTTAACCAGTATGGATAGATCAACAACGCCAGAGAGCAGAGGAACTGGTACAGCTGCTCCGACTGCAGATACAGCAGCAAGGAACTTTATTTGTGACTGGAGAGCCTCTTTCTTCTTCTTGATGATCTGAAGGTTGACAATGGGCAAGGCTAACAGCAGAGCAGCTCTCTTGTGTGCAGGAAGCTCTCTCTCTAGGGTCTCCTGTAACTTACAGAAGTCATAGAGGTGGAGATGATGGCTGGACACCAGGAAGACCTTTGGAGACTCCACATCTTCTTTTTCAAGACCTGCATCACAAAGAGAACAGACAAGCGTTAGTCGGCTCATCAAGTACTATATCTTATTTATAGCAATGTGTTATATTGCCTCTGACATAACACTTACCTTGAATGCAGTTATTCCTGATCTTTGTGAGGACATGTTCTGCGTTGAAATCACTCTGAGTTTCTTCTTCGTTCCGCACGTCCTGGTCAATCTTTGAGCGAACAAAGTAGAACTTTTTCCCCATCCTCTGGATCTCCTTAGCAAGTTCCACATCATGTTGTCTGAAGCGATCAGCTGAGATGATGACGAAGAAGTCAAACCTATCAAATTGAACCAGCTTCAAATAATCTTTGGCTTGAAAATTGGGGGTGCCAACACCAGGAAGATCCCACAGTGTGACATTGGGATATTCTGGATGGGGGTATGGTTTTACCTCCATGGTGGTTTCTGTACAGCCAGTCGGGGCGGCTGCAGCACTCTCATCCTTCTTGTCTAAGCCTCTAAAGGCGTTAACAAAGGTGGATTTACCAGAGCCACATTCTCCCGTGATGCCGATGTTTAGTGGAATGTTATCCTGCTCAGCCAAATAAGCACCGATCTTTGAAGCTGCTGCGGCAGCTCCATTGGTTTCCAGCTCTAATCTAATTTGCTCTATTTGTTCTTTTTCAAATGGATCCTCCATAGCTCTCCTTGAAAATAAACAAAACAGAATGTCATCTCATTCTTTTCATTTGGTGACCTGAGCATTTAAAAAGACATCCTGTTGAATCAAACTTACCTAAACAACGAGTTTGATAATAACACAATTACAATATCCAAACTTTACATGTTTTCTAATAAACAATGAAAGCTTAAGAACTGTCCTAAAACCCGAGAATAGCCATTGTGAACTCAAGATTCTTAATAGGCTATAAAAAAACTAAAAGTCAAAGCACGAAAGATAAACATGCACGTGCAAATAACAGCTACCATAGTGCCATGCCCATACACAGGGCCGGCCCTCGGCAGAGGCAGTAGAGGCGAATGCTAAGGGCGCATCAACCCATAGGGGGCGCCGAAAATTGAAAAAAAAAAAAGTTAGAAATTAAAAAAAAAATTTTTTTTTTATTTCATAACACAATTTCCCGATTTTGGATCAACAAAGTACATCTTATTATCTTATACTAACAGAACTACGCCTATATTGCGTACAGCACCCATAAACTATGGCACACCCCCCCCCCCCAAAATCAAGTTGAACTGCCCCAGCCCCAGTAAAAACCAGAGGTTTATGTGAAATTGTTCTTTTTTTGAAATAATGGTTTTAGTGTGCAATTATAGGTTTTAATTTTGTATTTGTATTCATTTAAAATAAATCCAACTCCCAAAAAACGTACACAGCTCCTGTGTGCTTTTATTAACATTGGAATTTACTGTGTAAGCGGCCGCGGGAGGAGAGCTTTAGAGAGCTCTCTCCTGAAAGACTGAGAGGCTCCGATAACCTCAGCTCAGTGAGGTAAAGGCACACCTTTATATGATCATTATAGTTATAGAAAAATAAGAGAACAGGTGAAAAACAGGTATAAAATACTGACAGTACAAAAAAGTTGTTATTAATAAACAAGAATACAGTTTGAAAGGAGTGATTTGTAATAAAGAAAAGAAAATCTGCTTCCAGTTCTGTTTCATATGGGTGTTGAGAGATGTGTCCATAGATCTCCTAATGTTGCTCTCAAAGTGCACCAGATTGATGCTTTTAACTTCAATATAAAAAAAAAAAGTCTTCCTGGGGTGCATGCCCCCGGACCCCCCTAGAGGAGCCCCCCCCCACTTAAATCATGTTCAAATGGATAGGAAACTAAATACAGTTGCACACATCTTGTGTCAATATCTTTGTTTTTGTGGTCATGCCACAACCATGCACGTGCGAATCATAGTGAGTGTCTGCATTTTGGGGGGGGGGGGGGCGCCACCTAAAATCTTGCCTAGGGCGGCAAATTGGTCAGGGCCGGCCCTGCCCATACAGCTGCTGCCTGATGTGCTGAACACTCATTCAGAGGCTGACTCACCAGAGAGCAGAAAGCAGTGGTTTCTATGGGAACAATAAAGAATACAAATAACCTCTTTCACAAACAGGTATTTCATAACTGCTTACAGTGAGGAAGACATTTAACTGTTGTTGGCCGTCACAGGCTGCTGTAAACTAAACACCTCTCTCTGACAGAACACCTCACTGAGTGATTTAAGTCTAACTTCCAGGTTTCTCTTTTCAGCCGCAGACCCCATGTCGCCTCTTTATGTGCGTCGCTAAGTTCCTCATACTACGTGTGTACTTTAAAGCGACTCGGCATCGTTAACAATTTGCGAGCGATTTTTCAAGTTGACCGTCTGTAGTATATAGTGCCGCGCACACATACCATCAGGACGTTACTGATGGGGTGCGGCTGCGGAGTGATACTGTGTGCATGCAAGCCCGCATCTAGGACGGATCTATGTATCACGGCTGAAGACCTGTTGAGTAATAAAGATACCTCATACAAAGGTCTACGGATACCTTATCACTCTCCATGACCTGCGGTCAACTATAGAGCATAAAGGACTATTACACAGTCTTTCTGGAACAATCCGAAGTATTGCCAAACGTTTGATTTGCAGGTATTTTTCGGTGCGCTGTGTTTCTCTTTCTCCTCAACTTCCGTGTGTGTTGATAACTGAGACTCTCGGCCTCCGTAGTGGCGAAGCAAATATCAAAGATCGTCTCTGCTGAGTGTTGACAAGATGAGGGGATTTGGAATCGGTTTTTTACCGATGCAAAGACGCTACGCAATCGATGCATCGCAAGTTCAACCCAAACTGTGAGATGGGTCTGTCTGCAGACCGCAGCAAGGAGGCGTTTCCTATAGGGGCGTTTCCTAACTTTTTTTATCCAGCTGCTTTTATAAATCCTCGCAGAAGAAGTCATTGTTCTCGTGATGGGAATTCCGGCTCTTCTTGCTGAGCCGGATCATCTGGCTCACCAAGAAGAGCCGGCTCTCTCGGCTCCCAAAGGGCTCTTCAGGTTACCACATATTATACCTTTTATTTAAATCAAATGTAGCGCTGTTTTGACTAATGATTTATATGTGTATACATATATCACTTAAATTATTCAAGACATCCTTTGTACTAAAGTATTCAAAAGTAAAAATTACATGTTTAATATAAATTATTTGCTGTGGCCAATTGTTTTCATTGCATTTACAGACCCGTGTAACTCTCTGATACCACCCAGTGATGCATTGACTTGCTTGTAGAACCACGCTACACAAAACAGATGGCAACACCTATAACAACTATTTAAAAAAAGGGGCTACTGTATCAACCTATATAAAGTATATAAATATAGTTTTTCTCCCTGCAGGAGAGGGGAGCGTGCTTTGAGATCAACTGCTAGGCTGCAGCGGGGAGAAGAGGGGGACAAAAAGAGATCTCCGTCCTCCGTGTTTTATTCTTATAGAAGTAAGAAGAGAAGTAATGGGTCAGAAACCCTCCTTTTTACGCAGCGGTCCAGACATAGACATCATAGCTACGGCGACATATATTCAGTTGCCAGTTACTTTTGGCATTAGGGCAGGGATATCTTTCAAGGTTTGACATAATGAATTGTGCTACTTTTAAAGCAAGCAACGATGTTTTCAAATCTGTAATCAAAAAGCTCCTCAAAAACACTATAGAAGCAGTTCCTGCCGTTGTTACGTTAGTTCAAACAGTAACAACGGACTACTTTTCTTAGCGGATGCATGTCAATTTAAATCAATACAAAAAACTATTTTTTAAATCAATAAAATATTTTTCTAAATCCATAAAAGCATTTCAATTATTATTGGGAGTCATGTCGTTACTTTGTTGAGAATGTGGCCATGTGTAATACGCGGGATAATGTCCACATTGCACATTGCATAATGTGCCTTCATGCCGATCTAGATCCCTCCGCAACAACAAAACAAAAAACGTCTCGTTCGCGGGCGAGAGCCGGCTCCCGTCGTTCACTATAGGAAACGCCCCTATAGGAAACGCCCCTATAGGAAACGCCTCCTTGCTGCGGTCTGCAGACAGACTCTATTGCAAACTGTAGCCGATGTGCACTCTTTGAACGTTTATGCCGGTGCACCGATGCGAATCGGTGAATCTTAACATCTCTATAGTCACACATATTGACTGGAAAGTAAACGGTTGCAACTCTAAGAGTCAGAAACAATTAATTGTATTAAACATTCATTTGAAATATATGCCTTACCGTATGATGCAGCTGCAACTTGGACACTCAGCAAGAAAGGTGAACTTCTTTGCTGCGCAGTTGTATGGCTTCACATTTAAAGAGTTCCGCCTTAGACACCCACTGAAGTGGCCAATTAAACTTTCTCCTGCAGTGAGTGACAGAGAATCTAAACCAATCAGTGTTCATCACGATTCCTTTATTTTGCCTTGTCCAGTTAAGGCAGCTGATTTACAAGAAATGAGAGCACATTTTCTTGTCATGACATGTAGTAACCTTAACACAGGCTTCACTTTATGGAGACATGCATTACGTGGAAGTGTGGCTTGTTGGAAACAAATGCCGTCTCATATTATATCCTGCAATAAAGACACTGAAAATATTTTTCATCTAATCGTGAATATTCTTGTACTTTCTGTGAATGAGAAGAACAAACCTATCATTCGTTCTATCAGAAAGTATTCTGTCTGACATTGAACATCTTAAAATGGAAAACTGAGCAAACACTACAACTTCATAAAGGCATTTTAATGTATTGTTGTTTTCTTTTGGACACTTCTAAGAACTACAGCCGGGTGGCACCACTTAAAAAACTTAAATAAGAATGCAATACGGGACCAGGGTGGGGCTGTTTTTGAGTAACGACGTGTGTGTGTGTGTGTGTGTGTGTGTGTGTGTGTGTGTGATATTTTTGTGTTTGCTCAGTTTTCCATGTTATGTTGTTCAACATCAGTCAGAACACTTAGAATAAATGATGTACTTTATTCTTTTCACTGACAGAAAGTACAAGAATATTCATTATTAGATTCAAATGTTTTTTATAGCAGGATATATTTTTTCCAACAAGCCCCATTTATTCATAATTTATTTCTCCACAAAGTGAAACCTCAAAGAATCGTATTGGTTTAAACTTTAAGGTTACTACATACTACACTGCAAACAGACCCCTCTTCTACCATTTCTTGTAAATCAGCTGCTTTAACTGAACAAGGAAAAATAAAGGAAACATGATGGGTGGGAGGCTGTGGCTCAGTGGATAGTGTGCTGGACTTCGAATCATGGGATAGCAAGTTTGAGTCCCACTGCAGTCAGCCTGTCGTTGTGTCCCTGAGACACTTCACCCCAAAGTGGGGATTGTCCACAGTATTGAATGTATTACATGTAATGTAATGATGAACACTGATTGGTTTAGATTATCTGTCACTCACTGCAGGAGAAGGTTTAATTACTTCACTGGGTGTCTAAGGGGAGGAACTCTTTAAAAATGTTAACCACTACAACAGCGCACAAAATAAGTTCAACTTTCCTGCAGAGTAGCAACGTTCTAAGAGCATCATACGGTAAGGCATATATTTAAACGGTGAGATGGAGCAGTGTTGTTGTGGGACGACAGCGGAGCCTGTGAGAGATATAACGAGGGGTTACGTATGGTAACCCTTGTAATTAGGGATGCACGATAATTATCGGCCCGATATTAGGAATTATGACGTCATCCCGATAAACCCGATAAAAGTATTAATAGCCCCGATAATATACAATATTTTTTTTGGGTAAAGAAAAAGCATCTCCTTTTTAGAAAGAACAACAACAACAACAACAACAACAACAACAACAACAACAACATGCTGGTGCTCTGAAGAAGGCGCTATGTGGAGCAACAGATCTAATGCCTTGCTTCAGACCGGAAGCAGCACTGGAACAATGCTACTCCAAAAACAAGTTGAAAAAATAGTGAAAACAAGCTTGAAATAAGTAGAAACTCTGCCAATAGAACACGTGAACATTAGCGTGGTGAGATATCTAGAAATAAGACGGGATCATTTCTAGTGGTGCACGATAATTATCGGGCCGATATTAGGAATTATGACGTCATCCCGATAAACCCGATAACAGTATTAATAGCCCCGATAATATACAATATATTTTTTGGGTAAAAATAAGAAACAGATCCTGCGGTGTGGGTGGGTTGGGATGAGGGGCGCTTGTTTTTCACTCGGCTCCTCCCGTTCTGCCAGTACTGTGGTGTTAGTGGTTTAGGAAGAGGGGAGTTCTTCACCAAGCCAGCGCTCCCTAACTCGTGCCTGGCTGTGACGTAAATGGCGTGCGGCCGTGAAGCCAGGACAGCAAACAAACATGTCGTCGGTAGTACGGGACTACTTCAAAGTTTCAGAGTTAGATAGTTCGCTTGCTATTTGTAACACATGCAGAAGTTCCACGAGGAGGGAAGAAGGCAACGAGCTCTAATACTTCCAACCTGATTAGTCGCCTGAAACATCGCCATGGCTACGATGGTGTGTTCAAAGCGCACGAAGACGCCTGCGCTGCTAAACTAGCGGAGAATCCAAAGCCAGCTGCAAAGGCACCGGGGCTTTCACCTATCGACGAGGCTTTTGAAAAAGGCAAGAAGTTTTCCAGAGACGACCCCAGGGCCAAAACGATCTCTAACTTCATCATAGAAATGATGGCGCTTGACGACCAGCCCTTCTCCCTCGGCGAAGATAAAGGATTCAGTCGGCTAGTTCATCATTTGGAGTGTTTACCAGCCAAGTATAATGAGATCGCCACACTCCTTCATACTCTGATCGATAACGATATACGGGACATAAGTTTCACCACGGACATATGGACCAGTGATGTTAGCCCCGTTAGCATGCTAGGTCTGACGGCGCAGGAGCTGGACAAAGACTGTACAGAGCGGTGTTGCATTCTCAGGAGCTACCAGGTCCACACACGGCCGATATGATCCGTGAGGCTTTTGAAGCCATGCTTCAGCAAAGAGATGGTCCATGTTGTCCTAAGAGACAACGCACGTAATATGGCGAAGGCTTTTGGTGACTATGGAGTTGATAGCCTGGGCCCACACTTTACAGTTGGCCGTGAATGAGGCTGTGCTTAGCCAAAGAGCTGTGTCTGACTGTGTTGCCATCGGGCAGAAGATTGTTGGACGTTTTAAGCACTCCCAAGTAGCGTCCACCGCCCTGGAAAAGTTACAGGCAAACCTGCGAAGGGAACAACAACCACTACTACCACCACCAGTACACGACTCCAACAGGACGTGGCCACACGTTGGAACAGTACATTTTGCATGCTTAAGAGTCTGGTGGCGCAGAAGCAAGCTATTGCAGCGTATGCAGTAGAATACAAGTTACCAGCAACACTCAACTCCCACCAATGGGCTCTTGTAGAAAACATGTTGACCATCCTCGATCCGTGTGAACAGCTGACTAGAAATATTAGCAAAGCTACAGCCACAACGGCAGACGTAATCCCCTCCACCCAAGCCTTAACGCGCCTGCTAAAACAAACTGTTCCAACAGACCACGGAGTGAAAACTTCAAAGGAGACCCTGTTAAAAGCAGTCCAAACGCGTTTTGGTGGCATCGAGGAAAAGCCCTTGTATTATCTCTCAACGCTATTGGACCCGAGGTACAAGGACCGCTACTTCACCCTTGCATCAAAACGGCAAGCTATAGAAATGCTGCGGGAACAGCTGCACAGCGTCGTGGAGAGAGACCGCCGGCCCCCAGCCAGCCGAGCCACCGGCACAGAGCAGCAGGGGAGACGAGAACAACAACTCCTTCTTGGGCGTGTTTGAGGCAATCCTCGAAGAAAATACAGATGCTGCAACCGAACACCAGGAAACCAGCAGAGTGGATGCGAACGTAAGTGTGTATATTTTGTTTTAATTGTTTTATGAACACAATGTATAACTTATGTTACAAGTGGGACCGGATATTCAGAACATCATCATAATTAGATTGTGTTCTTCTGTGTTTTGTTTTTTACTGAAAGCTCCAGTCATATCTGTCGGAGGCCACGCTTCCCATGAACCGTTGCCTGCTGGAATACCGGAGAAGCAACCCGTCCCGTTACGAGTGCCTGGCCCAACTTGCTGGACACGTGATGACCCAGCAAAGAAACCGACTCGCATGCGACAAGGCAGAGATGCTGCTCTTCGTCAAAGAAAATCTCCCTCTGATCAAACCAGAATTTTAAAAAAAAGTAGAACTTTAGAAGCTACCTGCTCTAAAGGGAGCTAAAGTAACAATGCAGGATCAAGGGTCAAATGTGAATCTCTCTCTCTGAGAAAAAAGAGGACGATTGAAACCTCGTGCTTTTGTGAAAAACGGGTCATAAAGCAAGTCATGAATCTGTTTGTTACTGTGAGGAATGCACCTTTTCAGTTTGTTTACAGAGACTGATTTTACTTGTCAGTATTTAATTTGAATCCAAAGATTTGCACTTTTGCAGCATCCCTTCTAGAGGAGTAGAGGCCTTTATATCACTGAGTGATGCAGCTTACTATGACACATGTTTACATTTTACAATCTATTTGACAGGTTGTCAAATTGTTTGTGTTTGATTTCTTTTGGCAAATGTTTGATAGGCTTGTTGTCCTATAAATGCCAGGTAATAGTTGTTTCCCTTTCTTAATATGGACCACTCAGGGAAACACATTGTCATTGACTCAATTCTATTTATTTGGGAAAATAAATCTGGTCACTTTGAAGTCAAAACTGTTCTTGGCTTTGTTTTGTTCATAGTAGTAATGCTCATGTCCTTTGCTCACTACTAGTCTCTGTTTACCACCAGGTGTGCAAAAACTACAGGTACATTTCATATATATATTTATTAGGGCTGTCAGTCGATTAAAATAGTTAATCGCGATTAATCGCACATTTGATCTGTTCTGAATTAACCTTAGAGGAATATTTTTCAAGTTTTTAATACTCTTATCAACATCTGAGTGGACAAATATGCTTTATGCTAATGTTTATTATCATTTGAACATTACAAATATCCTCATGAATATTAAACAACAACCTCTGAACGTTACAAATATTCACCTCAATTCAACCTGGAACCTCTCATACAATACAAATGGTGTGTGTGTGTGTGTGTGTGTGTGTGTGTGTGTGTGTGTGTGTGATCGTTGGAGCTATGTGCAACTCAAGGCATATGCTCGAACGGGAGCTGCAATCCTGAGTGTGCTGACTTCTCCTCCAATGTCCCGCTGTCTGGCTTCCTGCATCAAGTCAAGTGCTCGGCGCAGTTGTGTGGATCGAGCGCTCCTCTGTTTTCATTTAAACAGCTCCTTATATCCGTTAGCGCAGCTAGCTAGCACCCGATGCTCACACACACACACACACACACACACACACACACACACACACACACACACACACACACACACACACACACACACACACACACACACACACACACACACACACACACACACACACACACACACACACACACACACACACACACACACACACACACACACACACACACACACACACACACACACACACACACACACACACACACACACACACACACACACACACACACACACACACACACACACACACACACACACACACACACACGGTCCTCCCGATGGCCAGTCGGTGCCTGCCGGTGAGCGTGGAAGTGTGGTCTGCCTCAAGCGGGCGGCAGGAGCGGGGCTGCCAGCATCAGCTGGGAGATGGTATTGTAAACTCGATGCGCTCTGAAGCTACGGGGCGGCCGAGGGAAAGAAAATACACATGCGTTAATCGCGTTAAAATAATTAGTGGCGTACATTTTTTTTTGTTATCGGTCTTGAGAAGCAGGAAGTTATCGGTATCGGTTTCAAAAAACCAATATCGTGCATCCCTACTTGTTATATAAACACAGGCGGAGCCCTCTACTCAGGGGCCCCATCTGTCCTATGCTGCTCGCTGAAGAGTAAAGGATGACAAGGCCTCCTTTTATACGGTGAGATGCACGCGCATTCAGGTAGGCCCGCTCAGGGGCCGGCTACGTCTAGAAAGTCTCAGTGGATGATTGGATTGAGGGGAGTACCCATAGAGTCCAGTAGAGGGCTCCGCCTGTGTTTATATCACAAGGGTTACCATACGTAACCCTCGTTTCACTTTATGGAGACATTTATTACGTGGAAGTGTGGCTTGTTGGAAACAAATGCTGTCTCATATTATATCCTGCATTCATTTCATTTAATTTCAAACCTTTATTTACACAGATCGGTCCCTTGAGATCATGGATCTCTTTTACAGGGAGACCTGCATCAATTTAGTTCCACATGAAACATAAAAACAAACAATAGAGGACATCATATTTACATATTCACCAACACTTACAAACACCCACAGTGTCAGAAAGCGTCTCGTGCAGACGTGCCTTCAAAACATTCAGAGAAATAAAATTGCTCAATTTCAATTTGGACTGAAGGCTGTTCCAGCAAGTGGAGCTGCGCACATAAAAGCCGTCTTACCTAAGACAGTCCTCCCTCTTGGCACATCTAACAAGACCACATCCTGCCATCTCAGACAATAGCTGCTTGCAACTTTCTGCTTTACCAGAGAGCAGATATAATACGGGAGTTTGCCCAACATAGCTTTATAAATAAACATGTACCAGTGACTGAGCCTCCGTACAGAGAGAGATGGCAAACCTGCCTTGGCGTACAGGGTACAGTGATGAGTCAGCGCTTTACAATTAGTAACACATCTCAGTACGCTGTGATACGCAGCATGTAACTTGCTCACGCAATGGGCCGGTGCATTCATATAGACCAGATCCCCAGAGTCCAGCACAGGTCAAAGGTCACAGAGCCTCTTCCTGGCCTCAAGGAGAAGCAGGACGTGTTCCTGTAAAAGAACCCTAGCCTCACCCTCAGTTTTTTAAGCAGGTTATTGACATGAAGTTTAAAAGAGAGACAGTCATCAAGCAGATACCCAGGTATTTATAACAGGCAACCACTTTGAGTTTTGTTCCTTGCGTAGTTACAATATCTAAAACAGGCTCTGGAGTCTTTTTTGCTTTAGAAAAGAGCATTACCTTGGTTTGATCCACATCTAAAAGAAGCTTTAGTTCAGAGAGCTGAGTCTGAATAGTGTTAAAAACAGCCTGTAATTTAACACCAGCCTCTTTAATGGAGGGACCTGCACAATACATCACAGTATCACCCGCATAAAAATGTAAAGTAGCTTCATCCACATTATCACCTACGCTGTTAATATATATGGAGAATAAAAGTGGTCCTAAAACAGAACCTTGTGGTACACCATTAGAAATGTTTAACCACTCAGAAGACAGCCCATCAAAGTGAACACATGGGGACCTTTCAGAGAGGTAGTTCTCAAACCACCCACTGCATGGCTGGACATGCAGTGGGTGGTAATCTGTTTCCTCAGTGCTGTTGAGTTATTAAAGTAATACTCTCTTTTAATACAAAAATGTGTTTTTTAAGTAAAAAAACATTACTTTGTCTGTTTAAGCTAAAAGTAAACGTTGTATGATGTAAGATCTTTTAAACAAGGACTACGACCATTTTTGTATTATTATTAGTACTTATATATAATTTAGGTGCAGTCAAATAAGTGGGCTGTCAGTTTGTGGCACAACACAATCGTCTAAGTAATAAAAGCAGTCCGACAGGCGCACGGTGGATTGGTTTCTCCTCTGCAGACTCCCCTCTCACACGTTGACGCACAAGAGTCTCTTTGCTCGCTCACCTCTTGGTTTCCGTGCACCATGAGAGTCGGCATGGCGTCTGATCGGACCGTCACTTTGTCCCCGCTGCGATCGAAGCATTCCTCGCTGAAATGGGACGAACAAACGGACGACCCGAGGCGAGGAAACCAGTTGGGACGACCGACCGCCTTCATCCACTGGTGAAGAAGAGGCGTGTCGTCCAGAGGAAACCTGGAGGAGGAGGAGGAGGAGGAGGAGGAGGAGGAGGAGGAGGAGGAGGAGGAGGAGGAGGAGGAGGGTGAGGAGGAGGAGGAGGAGGAGGAGGAGTTATTTATTTGGGGACTTAATATTTGGGCGAGTAGGACTGTCTATAATCTGAGTAAAATTCAAAGAGGTACACAGGTTTTTAAAATCCTCTGACACAGAAGTTAACCAGTCCCAATTAAAATCACCAAGCAGCACTATTTCCTTGTAGGAAAGTTGTGATAACAGTTTTGCCAAAGACGATAAAGACTCCTTGACAGCCGAAGGAGCCCTGTAGCAGCCCACCACCATGAGCTGTTGACCCTTTGTTACCTCAATATTCACGGCTAACAATTCTAGCAGTTTACTAACAGATTTGGAAACCATATTAGTTACACAAAACTTATTCTTCACATAAATGGCAACGCCACCACCTTTTTTAGCCCGGTCAGTACACTGTAACCATTTATGTAAATGTCAGAGGCCAAAATGGATTTATCTAGCCACGTTTCTGACAAGACAATGACATCAGCATCAGTCGAACTCGCCCAGATACGGACAAAATCTAATTTAGGTAACAGACTACGCACATTTAAATGAATTAAACCTAGCCCAGATCTGGATATAAAATCAGCAGGAGTAGCTATTTGACTAATACTGCTCGGTGGACCTGGCTGTACATTTCCTGATAGTAACAACAATAAAAATACCAAGCACCTTTTCCTCTTAATCAACACACATACATTGTCAGCTGATCTAGAGTCACCAGCAAACTTCGCGAAAGTGAGATTAGAGTTTAAAAAACAATTCTGAAGGACCATCGTGGCAGGCATGTGAGAAAGACAAACATTTTCCCAAATGAATGTCCGCGACAGTGCAACCAGCAATTGTTTGTGCAACACCTCCGAATCTGCACAGGGGATGCCCACAGCGGGCGGCAGAACATACCCGGATCCAGTAGATTGTTCAGGACGACTAGCGATCTTCTCCTTGTCCAGCACAGCCAAGAAAAGACACAGCAGAAACACGACACCCGCCATTCTCCCAGTCCAGCACAACAGTATCCACGCTGTTCCCGGAGCAAGGTGGAGCCAGGCCTCAGCTACAGCAGCACAGCAGAGCAGAGCAGGTGGAACCAGGCCTCAGCTACAGCAGCACAGCAGAGCAGAGCAGGTGGAACCAGGCCTCAGCTAGCAGCACAGCAGAGCAGAGCAGGTGGAACCAGGCCTCAGCTACAGCAGCACAGCAGAGCAGAGCAGGTGGAACCAGGCCTCAGCTACAGCAGCAGAGCAGAGCAGGTGGAACCAGGCCTCAGCTACAGCAGCACAGCAGAGCAGAGCAGGTGGAACCAGGCCTCAGCTACAGCAGCACAGCAGAGCAGAGAAGGTGGAACCAGGCCTCAGCTACAGCAGCAGAGCAGAGCAGGTGGAACCAGGCCTCAGCTACAGCAGCAGAGCAGAGCAGGTGGAACCAGGCCTCAGCTACAGCAGCACAGCAGAGCAGAGCAGGTGGAACCAGGCCTCAGCTACAGCAGCACAGCAGAGCAGAGCAGGTGGAACCAGGCCTCAGCCACAGCAGCACAGCAGAGCAGAGCAGGTGGAACCAGGCCTCAGCTACAGCAGCACAGCAGAGTAGAGCAGGTGGAACCAGGCCTCAGCTACAGCAGCACAGCAGAGCAGAGCAGGTGGAACCAGGCCTCAGCTACAGCAGCACAGCAGAGTAGAGCATTGACAGTTCTCTGTGCTGAATTTCTGCTGAGTTTCCTTTGCCCCTGTACTTCTACTTGTAACAGAGTATTCCTACACTCTGGTACTTCTACTTTAACTCAATGCAGGATCTAAGTACTTCTACTTTTACTCTAGTACAAGATCTGAGTACTCCTAGTTTTACGACAAGACCTGAGTACTTCTACTTTTACTACAAGACCTGAGTACTTCTACTTTTACTACAAGACCTGAGTACTTCTACTTTTACTACAAGACCTGAGTACTTCTACTTTTACTACAAGACCTGAGTACTTCTACTTTTACTACAAGACCTGAGTACTTCTACTTTTACTACAAGACCTGCGTACTTCTACTTTTACTACAAGACCTGAGTACTTCTACTTTTACGACAAGACCTGAGTACTTCTACTTTTACTACAAGACCTGAGTAATTCTACTTTTACTACATGACCTGAGTACTTCTACTTTTACTACAAGACCTGAGTACTTCTACTTTTACTACAAGACCTGAGTACTTCTACTTTTACTACAAGAGCTGAGTACTTCTAATTTTACTACAAGAGCTGAGTACTTCTAATTTTACTACAAGACCTGAGTACTTCTACTTTTACTACAAGACCTGAGTACTTCTACTTTTACTACAAGACCTGAGTAATTCTACTTTTACGACAAGACCTGAGTACTTCTACTTTTACGACAAGACCTGAGTACTTCTACTTTTACTACAAGACCTGAGTACTTCTACTCCGTGGGGAATTACATAAAAAACATATTATCACATAACCACAACTCAAATATAAATACACATAGCGCTGAAACTAACAATTATTGTTGTATTATCTGGAGATCAGTCTCTCGATTCATTGTTTGTCCTAAAACACGTCAGAAAACAGTGAAAGTGAAGTTTCTCCAAGTCATTACATAATCATTTTTACTATAACATCAAATACATCAATTTTTCTGCATCAATTTGCTCAATATACAAAATAGTCGCACTTATTTCTTCTTCTGATGAAGTTATTGTGCCGCTCTCGACCCACATCGCCTCATCCACTGGTTCCAGCCTGTCGGTAGATACTCAGACACTAACTCTGTCAGCATCAAAGCTTCATGTCCTCAGAAGTCCAACAGGTGAGTGTACGGTCCGTTTGTGTCCATGTTCAGCACTTGTCTGCTTCCGTACGTCCCGTGTTTCACCGTCACTTCCTCTGAAGTCACTTCCTTCTCACACAGAGACACGAAGGCGTCGTACAGTCGCTTCCCGTCCTCTTTGCCGATGTTGTTGTGGTACTGCATGGCTCGACCTTTGACCTTTCCTCCCAGCGTGGCCTGAGGGACGATCAGCACGCTGCCGGGGAGGTCCAGCACCGACACCATCTTCCCCGAGTCGGACTCACACAGACGCAGATTCAGGAGGGAGGACACTTGGGGGGGGGGAAGTGCAGAGAAGGACGGGTTAGAATCTGAATCAGGGTTTTAACCAATTAGATGTTCACGTAGACTGACTTTTCCGTGGTATCTAGGTGCATAACAATCAGTATAATAGAAAAGATACAAAAACAAGTCGACCATCAATAGAAAACGTGCAGACAAATATGAATAATATCAGTTCTAAATACAGATGTGCAGAGATGGGAGGCTGTGTGAGTGGCTTTGGGAAAAAGCGTCTCACAGGTGACATGTGGTGCAATGTGAATGAGATAATGAAGCACGTTAGGCGCGTTCACACCGCCGTACTTTTCCCACTTTAGTTCCGAAATGTTGCGTTCACACCAAAAAGAGCCGGAACTAGAAATTAGTACATGAGAACCTTTTCACCCCCTTTCCCGTCCTGCTAGAGAGCAGGGACTTTCGTGGGAGAAAAAGGTTCCTGTGTCTGATTGGCTGGGCGGATTGCAAACCACGCCCCGTAACACTCCCAAAAAGTTTTGTGAAGCCGCCATTTTATTTGCTCGCATTAGCATTATTAGCATTAGCATTAGCCCAGCGCAGAAACGCAGAGAGACTAACTTATGGCAACACAAAATAAAACATGGGAGCGGTGGAGATGAGGAGGTGTCGGCGTTCTGGCGATTTACTCGGAAGGCCAGGGACTTTGGGCGGCAGTATACGCCGTGAAGTGGTTAGCGGCCTGCCAGTAAACCCAAAAAAGAAGAAGAAGAAGAAGAAGAAGAAGAAGAAGAAGAAGAAGAAGAAGAAGAAGAAGAAGAAGAAGAAGAACCAGAACCAGAACCAGAAGAAGAACCAGAAGAAGAACCAGAACCACCGTCGTCAGCGGCTTCATTTGACTAATCCTCCCTCAGGGACTTATTCCGGTGTGAACGCGATCTGTACTCAGTTCATCAGAACTAAAGAGTTCTGATGAACCTTTGTGGGGAAAGTACTGCGGTGTGAACGCGCCTAATGAACCAAATATAAAGCATGATGTTCGTGTCATATGTGGGTCAAAGGTTAAAAATGTCACCGACCCATTTTGGGCAGGATGTCGTCCGTGGCTCCTTTAAAGAAGCAGATGTAGATCACCATTCCTCTGTCGACCTGGAGAGAGGAGACACAGCTGTTTAATGGCAACAATGGACAGCCTTACACTTGTTTATGTATTTGTTTTTCTAGCTATGGAATACCACCCGAACCATTCACAGCCCAAATCATCTATCTATTCATGCAGAATTCGGCAGGGATATTTACTTTCTCTCATCTCCTTGTTTTATACCTCTGCCTGTAGCAAGCATCCTAATTAAAACCCTTATTCATGTAATTTAAAATAAATCGTTTGTCTGCCCTTAAACTTTGGTCTTTGTATCTGAGTACTTCTACTTTGACTCAAGAACAAGATCTGAGTACTTCTACTTTTACTCAAGTACAAGATCTGAGTACTTCTACTTTGACTCAAGCACAATATCTGGGTACTTCTACTTTTACTCAAGAACAAGATTTGAGTACTTCTACTTTGACTCGAGAACAAGATCTGAGTACTTCTACTTTGACTCGAGAACAAGATCTGAGTACTTCTACTTTGACTCGAGAACAAGATCTGAGTACTTCTACTTTGACTCGAGAACAAGATCTGAGTACTTCTACTTTTACTCAAGTACAAGATCTGAGTACTTCTACTTTGACTCAAGCACAATATCTGGGTACTTCTACTTTTACTCAAGAACAAGATCTGAGTACTTCTACTTTGACTCGAGAACAAGATCTGAGTACTTCTACTTTGACTCGAGAACAAGATCTGAGTACTTCTACTTTTACTCAAGTACAAGATCTGAGTACTTCTACTTTTACTCAAGATCTGAGTACTTCTACTTTTACTCAAGATCTGAGTACTTCTACTTTTACTCAAGAACAAGATCAGAGTACTTCTACTTTGACTCAAGTACACGATCTGAGTACTTCTACTTTTACTTAAGTACAAGATCTGAGTACTTCTACTTTTACTCAAGTACAAGATCTGAGTACTTCTACTTTTTACTCAAGATCTGAGTACTTCTACTTTTACTCAAGTACAAATCTGAGTACTTCTACTTTTACTCAAGATCTGAGTACTTCTACTTGTACTCAAGTACAAAGATCTGAGTACTTCTACTTTTACTCAAGAACAAGATCTGAGTACTTCTACTTTTACTCAAGTACAAGATCTGAGTACTTCTACTTTTACTCAAGATCTGAGTACTTCTACTTTTACTCAAGTACAAGATCTGAGTACTTCTACTTTTACTCAAGTACAAGATCAGAGTACTTCTACTTTTACTCAAGATCTGAGTACTTCTACTTTTACTCAAGTACAAGATCTGAGTACTTCTACTTTTACTCAAGTACAAGATCAGACTACTTCTACTTTTACTCAAGCACAAGATCAGAGTACTTCTACTTTTACTCAAGTACAAGATCTGAGTACTTCTACTTTTACTCAAGATCTGAGTACTTCTACTTTTACTCAAGTACAAGATCTGAGTACTTCGACTTTTACTCAAGATCTGAGTACTTCTACTTTTACTCAAGTACAAGATCTGAGTACTTCTACTTTTACTCCAGATCTGAGTACTTCTACTTTTACTCCAGTACTATCTGAGTACTTCTACTTTTACTCAAGATCTGAGTACTTCTACTCAAGTACTATCTGAGTACTTCTACTTTTACACAAGATCTGAGTACTTCTACTTTTACACAAGATCTGAGTACTTCTACTTTTACTCAAGTACAAGATCAGAGTACTTCTACTTTTACTCAAGATCTGAGTACTTCTACTTTTACTCAAGTACAAGATCTGAGTACTTCTACTTTTACTCAAGTACAAGATCAGACTACTTCTACTTTTACTCAAGCACAAGATCAGAGTACTTCTACTTTTACTCAAGTACAAGATCTGAGTACTTCTACTTTTACTCAAGATCTGAGTACTTCTACTTTTACTCAAGTACAAGATCTGAGTACTTCGACTTTTACTCAAGATCTGAGTACTTCTACTTTTACTCAAGTACAAGATCTGAGTACTTCTACTTTTACTCCAGATCTGAGTACTTCTACTTTTACTCCAGTACTATCTGAGTACTTCTACTTTTACTCAAGATCTGAGTACTTCTACTCAAGTACTATCTGAGTACTTCTACTTTTACACAAGATCTGAGTACTTCTACTTTTACACAAGATCTGAGTACTTCTACTTTTACTCAAGTACTATCTGAGTACTTCTACTCTTACTGAAGATCTGAGTAGCTTCTCTGCCCTGGGACTTTGGTGAATGTGCTTCCTGTTTGCTATCTCATATGTTCCCTTCCTTTCCTTTTACAAATGCATTAATTAAACTAATCAGATGGACATCCCAACACGCACCTGTCACCTGTGCTCACCTGGACAAAACTGAGCCTCTTCTTGCTCCTCTTCTGGTTTCACCTGCAGTTTTGCCCGCAGACACTGCTGCAGCAGCGCGAGACCTCCAGAAGCAGAAACAGCGCGTGCCTCCGTCATCTCTGGATATCAACACTATATTATTACGATAGCCTTGAGAGAACTAGAGAAGTGTGGAGTGAATGGAAACGAGAAACCATCAGAAGCTCGTGCAACATGCTTCCGCGCAAACGTCCACTAAAGCGGGTCCAAGCTGCGCATTCTTTTTGCAGTCTTTGTATTTCTCATTACCTTCTTTCTCTCGACGTCTCTCCTAGTTATTTTATCATTTGGATATTTTTACGTTATCTGTTTTTTAAGTAAGACCATATTAAACACTATTAAATTCACTTTTACCTGGACACAAAACAATGTAAAAATAGTAAACAAATCAGATGCAAGCTTATATTTGTAAAAGGACAAATAGATAATAGATGATAAATATATATTGTGCAAACATTCAGCAGTTAAAAAAGAGCGGTTTGAAGTATGAATGTCATTTCAATAGTGAAATTATCAAATTAAGAGTAAGATAATATAGAAATTGGATGGATTATTTAATGAAGATCAGATTTGTCAACTCCGTAACTGATTAATTGATTGATAATGCAAGTATCATCAACTACAGAGAAGTACATTCATTGTATATGAACATTGAAAAAGTCAATATTAATAAAAATATCAGCAAAGAAATAACCTACACACATAACACGCATGCGCAGTTGCCGCAAGCTTGACTCGCACCAAGCTAGCTAGCTGTGTAGCATCTAAACAGCTAAACATGTCTCAGTTAAGTTACAGCCGACTGTCTCATTTTCTGAGAATATCCGCTAATAAACTGACCGTTTTACGAACCGGGACAGAGATAAAACCGGGACCTGCGTGCTGTGTGCAGTTCACTCGCTGCCAGGTAAGATTACTCATCAATGATATCGATGTGTTTCAGTTAGCTGCATTAGCTAAAGGCTACATGCTAACGTCAAGCTAGACAGAATGCACGAAGAACAAGACCGGAAGCTTTTAAAATCAAAAAATATGATTGAATGTTACCAAATGTGTATTTGTATTTGATTGAATGTATTGTTTGACACATGTTAATTAGAAGTCATGCACTTTTACTTTGATATGTTCATTCATTGTAACGCTGTAGAACATATTTACAACCGGAAGTGTTTATGCATTATGTTTGTATTCATCCTGACTTGATCACTGCTGCTCAAATCCTTTTTAAACAAACATCCCATAATGATACTTTAACATTAGCAATACAACATGAGCAGTTAATTAAAGTATTAACATATACACTGATGATTCAAGTGTCTAGTTTTCCTAACCAGATCTGGAATAGACGCCTTTTTATCTTCATGTCAGCAAATCATAACAACCTAATAACCTCTCCAACAGCATCCTCTGGGACTCCAAGCATGCTCTGACGGAGAATATGAACTGCTACCATCTAATGGAGATTAAATAAAGTCAGCCTGAAGCATCCTTTGTGCTCCAGTCTGTCCTCTCGCTAACACTCACACACACACCTGTACCTGTTGGTGTTGTTCTCACCGTGTACCTGTTGGTGTTGTTCTCATCCTGTACCTGTTGGTGTTGTTCTCACCGTGTACCTGTGTGTGTCTCTCCCAGCGGGCGGTGGACAGTAAGGCGTTACAGGAGAGGCAGAAGCAGCAGATGGCGAAAGGTCTCCCCAAACAGAAGCCCATCACGGGGGTCAAGCAGGTCGTCGTGGTGGCTTCAGGGAAAGGTGGCGTCGGCAAATCCACCACCGCAGGTACAGCATCCAGTGTCCTCATTAGTCTTCTGTTTTGTTCTGGAAAATGGCAGATGTAGCCAGAGAGGGCAAAAGTACACACTTCCTGTACTCAAATAGAAGTAC
Organism: Chaenocephalus aceratus; assembly: GCA_023974075.1. Lineage (NCBI taxonomy): Eukaryota > Metazoa > Chordata > Actinopteri > Perciformes > Channichthyidae > Chaenocephalus > Chaenocephalus aceratus. The sequence goes on from JAMFTG010000980.1 coordinate 47,527, forward strand.
ACACTTCCTGTACTCAAGTAGAAGTTCAGATACTCGTGTTTAAAGATGGTGAAAGTAGAAGTACTGACTAAACTTCTTTACTCAAGTGAAAGTAAAGAGGCTTTGAAGTGTACTTCAGTAAAGAGTACCCATAGCTAGCAGCTGTTTTAAAGAGTACCTGACCTCCCTTTATATCAATAGAACAATAATGTCTAGGGATGCTCCGATCGATCGGCCGATACTCGCTCTCTACCGATCGATCGGGGCTCTCTAAAAATGCCGATCGCATGACGTAAAATACATGACACTTTTCTCTGTGTGAGTTCAACATGTAAGAAGTAGAAAGTACAGGTATTTGGGTTCAACATGTAAGAAGTAGAAAGTACAGGTATTTGAGTTCAACATGTAAGAAGTAGAAAGTACAGGTATTTGGGTTCAACATGAGAGAAGTAGAAAGTACAGGTATTTGGGTTCAACATGAGAGAAGTAGAAAGTACAGGTATTTGAGTTCAACATGTGAGAAGTAGAAAGTACAGGTATTTGAGTTCAACATGTAAGAAGTAGAAAGTACAGGTATTTGGGTTCAACATGAGAGAAGTAGAAAGTACAGGTATTTGAGTTCAACATGTGAGAAGTAGAAAGTACAGGTATTTGGGTTCAACATGTAAGAAGTAGAAAGTACAGGTATTTGAGTTCAACATGTAAGAAGTAGAAAGTACAGGTATTTGGGTTCAACATGAGAGAAGTAGAAAGTACAGGTATTTGAGTTCAACATGAGAGAAGTAGAAAGTACAGGTATTTGAGTTCAACATGTAAGAAGTAGAAAGTACAGGTATTTGAGTTCAACATGTAAGAAGTAGAAAGTACAGGTATTTGGGTTCAACATGAGAGAAGTAGAAAGTACAGGTATTTGAGTTCAACATGTAAGAAGTAGAAAGTACAGGTATTTGGGTTCAACATGTAAGAAGTAGAAAGTACAGGTATTTGGGTTCAACATGTAAGAAGTAGAAAGTACAGGTATTTGAGTTCAACATGTAAGAAGTAGAAAGTACAGGTATTTGAGTTCAACATGTAAGAAGTAGAAAGTACAGGTATTTGTGTTCAACATGTGAGAAGTAGAAAGTACAGGTATTTGAGTTCAACATGTAAGAAGTAGAAAGTACAGGTATTTGAGTTCAACAGGTAAGAAGTAGAAAGTACAGGTATTTGAGTTCTACATGTAAGAAGTAGAAAGTACAGGTATTTGAGTTCAACATGTGAGAAGTAGAAAGTACAAGTATTTGAGTTCTACATGTAAGAAGTAGAAAGTGCAGGTATTTGAGTTCAACATGTGAGAAGTAGAAAGTACAGGTATTTGAGTTCAACATGTAAGAAGTAGAAAGTACAGGTATTTGAGTTCAACATGTAAAAAGTAGAAAGTACAGGTATTTGAGTTCAACATGTGAGAAGTAGAAAGTACAGGTATTTGTGTTCAACATGTAAGAAGTAGAAAGTACAGGTATTTGGGTTCAACATGTGAGAAGTAGAAAGTACAGGTATTTGAGTTCAACATGTAAGAAGTAGAAAGTACAAGTATTTGAGTTCTACATGTAAGAAGTAGAAAGTGCAGGTATTTGAGTTCAACATGTGAGAAGTAGAAAGTACAGGTATTTGAGTTCAACATGTAAGAAGTAGAAAGTACAAGTATTTGAGTTCTACATGTAAGAAGTAGAAAGTACAGGTATTTGAGTTCAACATGTAAGAAGTAGAAAGTACAAGTATTTGAGTTCAACATGTAAGAAGTAGAAAGTACAGGTATTTGGGTTCAACATGTAAGAAGTAGAAAGTACAGGTATTTGGGTTCAACATGTGAGAAGTAGAAAGTACAGGTATTTGGGTTCAACATGAGAGAAGTAGAAAGTACAGGTATTTGAGTTCAACATGTAAGAAGTAGAAAGTACAGGTATTTGAGTTCAACATGTGAGAAGTAGAAAGTACAGGTATTTGGGTTCAACATGAGAGAAGTAGAAAGTACAGGTATTTGAGTTCAACATGTAAGAAGTAGAAAGTACAGGTATTTGAGTTCAACATGAGAGAAGTAGAAAGTACAGGTATTTGAGTTCAACATGTAAGAAGTAGAAAGTACAGGTATTTGAGTTCAACATGTAAGAAGTAGAAAGTACAGGTATTTGAGTTCAACATGTAAGAAGTAGAAAGTACAGGTATTTGTGTTCAACATGAGAGAAGTAGAAAGTACAGGTATTTGAGTTCAACATGTAAGAAGTAGAAAGTGCAGGTATTTGTGTTCAACATGAGAGAAGTAGAAAGTACAGGTATTTGAGTTCAACATGTAAGAAGTAGAAAGTACAGGTATTTGTGTTCAACATGTGAGAAGTAGAAAGTACAGGTATTTGAGTTCAACATGTAAGAAGTAGAAAGTACAGGTATTTGAGTTCAACATGTGAGAAGTAGAAAGTACAGGTATTTGAGTTCAACATGTAAGAAGTAGAAAGTACAAGTATTTGAGTTCTACATGTAAGAAGTAGAAAGTACAGGTATTTGAGTTCAACATGTGAGAAGTAGAAAGTACAAGTATTTGAGTTCTACATGTAAGAAGTAGAAAGTGCAGGTATTTGAGTTCAACATGTAAGAAGTAGAAAGTACAGGTATTTGAGTTCAACATGTAAGAAGTTAAAGTAAAACGTCGTCAGAAAAACAAGTAGTGGAGTAAAGTAATGATACCAGAAACATGAGTATTGAGTACAGTAGCAAAGTATTTGTACTCCACTACCTCCCACCTCTGATGCCCACATGCTTACTGATTGCACCTGCAGAAAACAGATGAATGCTAAATGTCTGTTCTTTTCTCTGCAGTGAATCTGGCTCTCGGCTTAATGGCCAACGACCCGGTGAGGAACCAGAGCATCACGTGAACCTCAGCCTGTTGCCTCTTAGCATGTCTTTCAGTTCGATCTACAGTGAGGGAAGATTTCAAGTTTTCTCTCTGAATTTGAAACATTATTAAATAGATTTCCATCTTTCCCTCTCAGTTGAAGGCGGTGGGTTTGTTAGACGCTGACGTTTACGGTCCATCGATTCCCAAGCTGATGAACCTGAAGGGAAACCCGGAGCTCACTGACGGTACGGCACGTTGTTGGTCTTTCTCTGTAACATAGACGTCACCTGGTCATTTGCATTTCATGGCGTTTAGTTCTTGCTTCTGATTCAAAGTGGTTTCATATTTCCTCCAGACAATCTGATGCTTCCTCTCACAAACTACGGGGTTCCTTGGTGAGTCTTTCCACCCCAAAGATCATCTTTTCTCCTTCAACCCTCCTGTTTTTAACCCCCCCCCCCCCCCCCCCCCCCTCTCAGCATGTCGATGGGCTTCCTGGTGGACGATGTGGCTCCGATCGTCTGGAGGGGTTTGATGGTGATGTCAGCGATAGAGAGACTCGTCAGACAGGTGAGGACGTGAGGACTATCCGGATGAGTCTGAACAAAACTGCACTTAATTTCATTCTTATAATAATAATAATAATAATACATTTATATAGCGCTTTTCCTGGTGCTCAAAGTGCTTACATATTATTATTATTGTGTGTGTGTGTGTGTGTGTGTGTGTGTGTGTGTGTATATATTTGTAGGTGGACTGGGGGTCGTTGGACTATCTTGTGGTCGACATGCCTCCTGGGACGGGAGACGTCCATCTGTCAATCTCCCAAAACATCCCAATAGCAGGTCAGTCTCATGCGCGCGTGCACACACACACACACACACACACACACACACACGCTTCCCTCATGTCAATATGAGTAATGTTAAAAAGGCCGTCCATTATTGTCTTTCCAGAGAATTCTGCATTATTTTGTTGCTGCTGTTGACTTTCTAATTTCTCTCTTTCTCGTCACAAATAGAAAACTGTAAATCTGCTCTTTATGAAAATGAAGCCGTGTGTGTGTGTGTGTGTGTGTGTGTGTGTGTGTGTGTGTGTGTGTGTGTGTGTGTGTGTGTGTGTGTGTGTGTGTGTGTGTGTGTGTGTGTGTGTGTGTGTGTGTGTGTGTGTGTGTGTGTGTGTGTGTGTGTGTGTGTGTGTGTGTGTGTGTGTGTGTGTGTGTGTGTGTGTGTGTGTGTGTGTGTGTGTGTGTGTGTGTGTGTGTGTGTTTTGTTGTTCAGGTGCAGTCATCGTATCGACACCACAGGACATCGCCCTGCTGGACGCTCGTAGAGGAGCCGAGATGTTCAAGAAACTTAACGTGCCGGTAATCAGTGCGTGTGCGTGCGTGTGTGTGTGTGTGTGTGTGTGTTATTCATCTACAGCAGGGGTGCCAACCGGTCGATCGCGAGATGTGTCTAAAAATAGAACAACAATATTCTGTTTTCTCGTTAATGTCCTGTAACATAATCTTCCCGTGCCAGAATAATGCACTTGAACGCATCAAAGCTTTGTGATTGGCCGGCGTGACCCCATGTGTGGGGGCGTGGCTTGTGGGCAGTGGGCACTAGTTCGCTGACGTTGTCCGTGGCAACAGGAGAGACAGTCCGCACACACACAAGACCGCAATTATGGCAGAAGCAAAAAAGCCCCAAATATATAATTTTTATATATTTTTTTTTATATATTATTTTTGTATCTATTCCAATTCAAAGTCCATCTGTCTCTCGTCTGCGATTCGAGCGTGGCTTTATCGAAGAAGGGTCTTTTAGGAGCGGCATTTCAAAACAGTGCACAAACGCTACGAGACGGAATTCCCTCCTGATTCGAGAAGGATCTAGCTGCGGCCGCGGCCAGTACACGGCGGTACACGACACGCCCACCTGCCACGACACTACGGTGGCTGAGAAGGGTCTAGCTGCGGCCGCGGACAGTGGAGGTTGAACCAAGCCCCCAGGAGTGCGCCGGAGTCTTGTGGCCAAACGGCGGTACTACACTTCCTTTGTGGTCTCTAACTCGTTGGATAATTTTTTTTAAATTAAATAAACTACCCAGTATGAACGTTCCCGGGTAGCAGTTCTCTTCCCTCCCTTCAATCTATCCCTTCCCTTCCCCCATCCTAACCCGAACCACTCCCTACCTTTTTACCTAATCCTAATCTTCCTTCCTCCCTCCTAAACCTAAACCCCAAAACCTCTCCTACTGTAAGAAATTAAAATCAATGTTTATACTACATGGGCTGTATGATGTAAATCTCGTCAATTCGCTTTTAACGGTGGTGCCTCTCAGCCACCGTAGTGTCGTGTCAGGTGGGCGTGTCGTGTACCATCGTGTACTGGCCGCGGCCGCAGCTAGACCATATTGCCTGATTCGGCCCTACGCTCCCAAAAGGGGAGGGGCCTGAGAGGACGGCTAAAGGGGAGGGGCCTGAGAGGACAGCTAAAGGGGAGGGGCCTGAGAGGACGGCTAAAGGGGAGGGGCCTGAGAGGACAGCTAAAGGGGAGGGGCCTGAAAGGACAGCTAAAGGGGAGGGGCCTGAGAGGACAGCTAAAGAGGAGGGGCCTGAGAGGACAGCTAAAGGGGAGGGGCCTGAAAGGACAGCTAAAGGGGAGGGGCCTGAAAGGACGGCTAAAGGGGAGGGGCCTGAGAGGACAGCTAAATGCACAGCAGTCCATTTCCACCAGGCCCAACAAGAGCAAGGATGCTACCAGAGCATCTCATCGTGTCAGTCACGTTCTTGAGGAACACATGAAGTCTTTCAAAGACGGCGAAGTTGTGTAAGAAGCATTCCTGGACGCTGCGACGCGCTTTTTGGGGACAGTAAAAATAACAGAAGCATTTCAACAGGTTTTTGATACAATAAAAACTCAAGTTATTAATCAGCTGTACGTTTTAGTTTGAACTTATTCATTATAATTATTGTACAAAATGGTATAAGAATGCAAACTGAAATTGATCATAGTCTATCATCAGTTCAGGTTGAGAAGCTAGTGCTGCTTGCATCCTATTTTAAAGGCATTTCTTTTTATACTCGACTAAAATGCAACAAAAAAGGCTTTGATTCTATTAATGTTGTCTCTTTATTGCACGTTGGCAGCAGATTCCTGAGCAGCTTCAGATCTGAGTCGTCTTATTAGGAAGCCTCATTTATACTTTCGTAGCAACACTATTTATATATAATGCAAAGAAAGGATTCAGAGTCTGTGTGTGTGTGTGTGTGTGTGTGTGTGTGTGTGTGTGTGTGTGTGTGTGTGTGTGTGTGTGTGTGTGTGTGTGTGTGTGTGTGTGTGTGTGTGTGTGTGTGTGTGTGTGTGTGTGTGTGTGTGTGTGTGTGTGTGTGTGTGTGTGTGTGTGTGGCCCGAGCGAGCGAGAGAGAGACCTTACGTGCATTGTTGTTGTTAGCATCTGGTGCTAGCTAGCTGCGCTAACGGATATAAGGAGCTGTTTAAATGAAAACAGAGGAGCGACATTTCGCCACAACTGCGCCGAGCACTTGACTTGATGCAGGAAGCAGACAGCGGGACACTCAGCAACATGATTGCAGCTCCGGTTCGAGCATATGCCTTGAGTTGCACATAGCTCCAACGCGCGCGCGCAGACACACACACACACACACACACACACACACACAGTATTGTATTATTGTCTTCGTACGCTTCGATGGCGATGTTTCAGGTGACTGATCAGGTTCGAAGTATTAGGGAGCGCTGGATTTGTGAAGAACTCCCTCTTCCTAAACCACTAACACCACAGTACTGGCAAAACGGGAGGAGCCGAGTGAAAAACAAGCGCCCCTCATCCCAGTCCACCCACACCGCAGGATTTCTTTCTTTCTTTTTACCCAAAAAATATATTGTATATTATCGGGGCTATTAATACTGGTATCGGGTTTATCGGGATGACGTCATAATTCCTAATATCGGGCCGATAATTATCGGTCCGATAATTATCGTGCATCACTAGTATTAATCGTACGAAGGTCAGTTGTAGACAAGTAGAAGTGTGTATTCACCTGGCAGCAGGCTGTCGGTAACGCCTCTCTACTTGGACTGGGAGATCTCGGCAGACTGGCAACTTTAAAAGTAGCTCTCGGTTCAAAAGGTTGGGCGCCCCTGCTCCACAGTATCAGGGTGTGAAGTTCCAGGAGGGCAAACATGCTGTACATTTGATGCCCCTGCAGGTTCTGGGTCTGGTTCAGAACATGAGCGTCTTCCAGTGTCCGAACTGTAGCCACCGGACTCACATCTTCGGTTCTGACGGCGCTCGACGGCTCGCCGACACCCTGGGAGTTCAGCTATTGGGTACGGTGTGCTTCTGCTGATCCCTTCAAGTGTCCACACGTCCTTTACGCCGAGCCTCGCCTGTTGGAGAGCCGGTTTCCTGCCTCTCGTGTTCATACACATATATTTAACATCCTGTTAGTTACATCTGTGATTTGCAGAATATATTTAAATGTCTTGATATCATTATTCGTCTCCAGGTGACGTCCCTCTTCATCTGAACATCAGAGAGACGTCAGACAGAGGACAGCCGGTGGTCGTCTCCTGTCCCGACAGCCCAGAGGTTTCTCTTCTACTCTATTCTAGTTCTACGCTTGATGGCTACTGTCTTTAATGTTCACCTGCACTTTACGACGCTCTGAGGTGTATTTTTTATTTACTGTGTGTGTGTGTGTGTGTGTGTGTGTGTGTGTGTGTGTGTGTGTGTGTGTGTGTGTGTGTGTGTGTGTGTGTGTGTGTGTGTGTGTGTGTGTGTGTGTGTGTGTGTGTGTGTGTGTGTGTGTGTGTGTGTGTGTGTGTGTGTGTGTGTGTGTGTGTGTGTGGTGTGTGTGTGTGTGTGTGTGTGTGTGTGTGTGTGTGTGTGTGTGTGTGTGTGTGTGTGTGTGTCTAGGCGGAGGCTTACAGGAAGGTGGCGGCTGCTGTGGTTCAGAGACTGGAGGAAGTGAACAGCTGATGGAAGTAAACTGGGAGCACATGATGACACTCCTGCTAGACCATCAACATGCATGTGACACACACACACACACACACACACACGTCAGCATACTTTGCTGTCTTAAAGCACAAATAGGAACATGTGATATCTGTGTGCTGATATTTCATGTCTCTTTATGATTGTATGAAATAGCGTTGCGACTAAGATATGAAGAATATACGATGGCATCTTTTATCGTGTCAAGGTGGACAGAGAAGTGCACGAGGTGTCAAAGGCCACCAGGGATTTAAATATCATGGAAATGCTGAAAATAACTGGAAGGATCCTTCAAAGCTGCATGATTTGACTGCGTTGTGCAATACTGTGGACAGCCAGCAGGGGGAGCTGCACTAGAATAAAAAAGTACAACAAAACAGTCTCGCTTTATTTACTGAGTGCCTAATGGGATATCTGAGGGTCACGGGTTATTTTACTACCGATCAGATTTTTAAGATAATTAATTTATGTTTTTAAAATGTTTAGTCTTAAATACTATTTAATGCTTAATCGGATTGTGATAAGATTAAGGAGATATAACAGAAACATATATCTGAATCTGATCTGCTCCAGACTCATTTCATTAGTCTTTTTTATTACACACAGACACACACACACACACACACACAGAGACACACAAACACACACACACACACACACACACACACACACACACACACACACACACACACACAGAGACACACACACACACACACACACACACACACACACACAGAGACACACACACACAGAGACAGACACACACAGAGACACACACACACACACACACACACAGAGATAAACACACACACACACATACACAGAGAGACAGACGCACACACACATAGACAGAAACGCACACACACAGACACACACAGAGACAGAAACACACACACACAGAGGCACACGTCACACAAACACACACAGAGACACACACACACACAGAGACAAACACACACACACACACACACACACACACACACACAGAGAGACAGACGCACACACACACACACACACACACACACACACACAGAGAGACAGACGCACACACACACACACACACACACACACAGAGAGAGACAGACGCACACACACACAGAGACAGAAACACACACACACAGACAGAAACGCACACACACAGAGAGACAGACGCACACACACAGAGACAGAAACACACACACACAGAGGCACACACAGATATACACACACACACACACACACAGAGAGACAGAAACGCACACACACACAGAGACAGAAACACACACACACAGACAGAAACGCACACACACAGAGAGACAGACGCACACACACAGAGACAGAAACACACACACACAGAGGCACACACAGATATACACACACACACACACACACACACACACACACACAGAGAGACAGAAACGCACACACAGAGACACACACACACAGACAGACACACACACACACAGACAGACACACACACACACACACACACACACAGAGAGACAGACGCACACACACAGATGCACACACACACACACAGTCGACGTGTGAAATGTTCCTCTCTCCACGTCTCTCTTTCCCTGCAGAGGATTGACACCAAACTCATTTAACCTTGCTTCAGGAAGTCAATTGTGTTTCAGCTCAGGAGATGAAGAGGAGGTGATGAAGAGGAGGAGGAGGAGGTGATGAAGAGGAGGAGATGAGGAGGAGGTGATGGTGATGAAGAGGAGGAGGTGATGAGGAGGAGGAGGAGGTGGAGAGGAGGAGGAGGAGGAGGTGATGAAGAGGAGGAGGAGGTGGTGGTGATGAAGAGGAGAGGAGGAGGAGGAGGAGGGTGATGAAGAGGAGGAGGAGGAGGAGGTGAAGCCCGAGTCTTCCGCAGTGGAAACCTCTCCTGGATATCTCACATCCCGTAATGGTGCTGCACCTTGTCGTAGAATACGTGAGGTCAAAGACGGACAGATAGTCGTTTCAGTTTTCGGTCGTCCGCTGAGAGCTGGATTATAAACTCACTGACATGTATTCTTCATCCAGGTTTAAGAAACTTATTCAGAAGCAATTCAGAAGAAACTCAAAAAGAAATGCTATCAGAGATGTCTTTACATAATTAAATAGAAATCAGTTTAATAAAAATAGTAATTTACGTTTTTAACATTTTAAATTCTGGAGTTTTCTTTTGAGCTTTCGGGTCAGAGAAACAGCCCATTTCCAGTTGTTCAGAAGTACTTCAGATAACATTTAATAAATCCCAACATTAGGACATGTTTAGTTGCAGCAGCAAGTAAAACAAAGTATTGCACATAATTAGAAATACAAAACAGTAGAAAATAAACAGTTATACAATATAAACATCTCAAAATAGAAAACAGAATTAAGAGTGAGTGAGTACTTCTACTTTTACTCAAGTACAAGATCTGAGTACTTCTACTTTTACTCAAGTACAAGATCTGAGTACTTCTACTTTAACTCAAAAACAAGATCTGAGTACTTCTACTTTTACTAAAGTACAAGATCTGAGTACTTCTACTTTTACTAAAGTACAAGATCTGAGTACTTCTACTTTTATTCAAGTACACGATCTGAGTACTTCTACTTTTACTAAAGTACAAGATCTGAGTACTTCTACTTTTACTAAAGTACAAGATCTGAGTACTTCTACTTTTATTCAAGTACAAGATCTGAGTACTTCTACTTTAACTCAAGTACAAGATCTGAGTACTTCTACTTTGACTCAAAAACAAGATCTGAGTACTTCTACTTTGACTCAAAAACAAGATCTGAGTACTTCTACTTTAACTCAAGTACAAGATCCGAGTACTTCTACTTTTACTAAAGTACAAGATCTGAGTACTTCTGCTTTAACTCAAGTACAAGATCTGAGTACTTCTACTTTTATTCAAGTACAAGATCTGAGTACTTCTACTTTAACTCAAGTACAATATCTGAGTACTTCTACTTTGACTCAAAAACAAGATCTGAGTACTTCTACTTTAACTCAAGTACAAGATCTGAGTACTTCTACTTTAACTCAAGTACAAGATCTGAGTACTTTTATTCAAGTACAAGATCTGAGTACTTCTACTTTAACTCAAGTACAAGATCTGAGTACTTCTGCTTTAACTCAAGTACAATATCTGAGTACTTCTACTTTTATTCAAGTACAAGATCTGAGTACTTCTACTTTAACTCAAGTACAATATCTGAGTACTTCTACTTTGACTCAAAAACAAGATCTGAGTACTTCTACTTTAACTCAAGTACAAGATCCGAGTACTTCTACTTTTACTAAAGTACAAGATCTGAGTACTTCTACTTTAACTCAAGTACAAGATCTGAGTACTTCTACTTTTATTCAAGTACAATATCTGAGTACTTCTACTTTTACTCAAGAACAAGATCTGAGTACTTCTACTTTTAGAAGTACTACCATCTGTACCTCGTGCACGCCACATCTTCGCCCGAATCCACGCCACAGAAGAATATCCTGAAAGTGAATCAAATCAAACCTGGAGTTCATCTGCAGTTCATCACGTCTGCTCCAGCCGCGCTCCATTCTCCATCTTCCTCCTACTCCCTGTGTGTGCGTGCGTGTGTGTGTGTGTGTGTGTGTGTGCGCGTGTGTGTGTGTGCCTTTGTGTTCAGTCTGTCTTGAACATTTGCATAATATGGAAGACACATAAAATACACACTGTGTGGATCCGCATGAGAAATGATTTGGTTTCTGTTTGAGCGAATGTACAGAATATTCTTGTGTGTGTGTGTGAGTGTGTGTGTGTGTGCGTGTGTGTGCGTGTGTGTGTGTGTGTGTGTGTGTGTGTGCGCGTGTGTGTGTGTGTGCGTGTGTGTGTGTGTGTGTGTGTGTGCCTCAGTCAGCTATGAAATTAAATATAACTCCTCATTGTGATGAGAAGCACGTCCGCTGTTCCCATACAGGAGAAGAAGAACGTTTGTGGCAGAGTTCTTCTTCTTCCTCTCGTCAATCTCGAAGTGCATCTGCAACTTGAAGCACTTACTTTCTACTCTATCGTTGCTCTGACTTTTAAATAATATTATATCATAATTATTGTTTCTTTAGCCAATGCGACACCAAGTTGCCTGAGAATCAGAGCCCGTAGCTTTTCCTTGAGTCCGTATGATGGACTAACAAACCATCGCATGAAACTGAAGACATGACCTTATTTGCACATTAAAATAAAATACATGCAGGCTCCACAGCAAGCTAATAGAACTAGCATGTAGCATATAGCATGAATAACTGCCCTGGAAAAGAGGTTCTGGATGTGAAGACTAATACGTTTTCACATTAACCGAAACAAGACTACATGTCCTGTTACTTGTTAGATGCTTTTGGGTGTAGAGCCTTGCCCAAGGACTCAATAACATGCTGGCTGCAGTGGGAATTGAACCAGCACACTCACAAACTGAGCCACAGCCTCCTATTACTACATTATCATTGAGCCTAAATCCCAAATATCCAGAGGTGGGAAGTAGTGGAGTACAAACACTTCATTACTGTACTTAAGTACAGTAACAAACACTTCATTACTGTACTTAAGTACTTGTTTCTGGTTTCAGTACTTTACTCCACTACTTATTTTTCTGACCACTTTTTACTTTGACTTCTTACATGTTGAACTCAAATACCTGTACTTTCTACTTCTCACATGTTTAACTCAAATACCTGTACTTTCTACTTCTCTCATGTTGAACCCAAATACCTGTACTTTCTACTTCTCTCATGTTGAACTCAAATACCTGTACTTTCTACTTCTCACATGTTTAACTCAAATACCTGTACTTTCTACTTCTCTCATGTTGAACCCAAATACCTGTACTTTCTACTTCTCACATGTTTAACTCAAATACCTGTACTTTCTACTTCTCACATGTTTAACTCAAATACCTGTACTTTCTACTTCTCACATGTTTAACTCAAATACCTGTACTTTCTACTTCTCTCATGTTGAACCCAAATACCTGTACTTTCTACTTCTTACATGTTGAACACAAATACCTGTACTTTCTACTTCTCACATGTTGAACTCAAATACCTGTACTTTCTACTTCTCACATGTTGAACACTAATACCTGTACTTTCTACTTCTCACATGTTGAACTCAAATACCTGTACTTTCTACTTCTTACATGTTGAACACAAATACCTGTACTTTCTACTTCTTACATGTTGAACACAAATACCTGTACTTTCTACTTCTCACATGTTGAACTCAAATACCTGTACTTTCTACTTCTTACATGTTTAACTCAAATACCTGTACTTTCTACTTCTCTCATGTTGAACCCAAATACCTGTACTTTCTACTTCTTACATGTTGAACTCAAATACCTGTACTTTCTACTTCTTACATGTTGACACAAATACCTGTACTTTCTACTTCTTACATGTTGAACACAAATACCTGTACTTTCTACTTCTCACATGTTGAACTCAAATACCTGTACTTTCTACTTCTCACATGTTGAACTCAAATACCTGTACTTTCTACTTCTTACATGTTGAACACAAATACCTGTACTTTCTACTTCTTACATGTTGAACACAAATACCTGTACTTTCTACTTCTCACATGTTGAACTCAAATACCTGTACTTTCTACCTCTTACATGTTGAACTCAAATACCTGTACTTTCTACTTCTCACATGTTTAACTCAAATACCTGTACTTTCTACTTCTCACATGTTTAACTCAAATACCTGTACTTTCTACTTCTCACATGTTTAACTCAAATACCTGTACTTTCTACTTCTCTCATGTTGAACCCAAATACCTGTACTTTCTACTTCTTACATGTTGAACTCAAATACCTGTACTTTCTACTTCTTACATGTTGAACACAAATACCTGTACTTTCTACTTCTTACATGTTGAACACAAATACCTGTACTTTCTACTTCTCACATGTTGAACTCAAATACCTGTACTTTCTACTTCTCACATGTTGAACACTAATACCTGTACTTTCTACTTCTCACATGTTGAACTCAAATACCTGTACTTTCTACTTCTTACATGTTGAACACAAATACCTGTACTTTCTACTTCTTACATGTTGAACACAAATACCTGTACTTTCTACTTCTCACATGTTGAACTCAAATACCTGTACTTTCTACTTCTCACATGTTTAACTCAAATACCTGTACTTTCTACTTCTCACATGTTTAACTCAAATACCTGTACTTCTACTTCTCTCATGTTGAACCCAAATACCTGTACTTTCTACTTCTTACATGTTGAACTCAAATACCTGTACTTTCTACTTCTCACATGTTTAACTCAAATACCTGTACTTTCTACTTCTCACATGTTTAACTCAAATACCTGTACTTTCTACTTCTCACATGTTTAACTCAAATACCTGTACTTTCTACTTCTCTCATGTTGAACCCAAATACCTGTACTTTCTACTTCTCACATGTTTAACTCAAATACCTGTACTTTCTACTTCTCACATGTTTAACTCAAATACCTGTACTTTCTACTTCTCTCATGTTGAACCCAAATACCTGTACTTTCTACTTCTCACATGTTTAACTCAAATACCTGTACTTTCTACTTCTCACATGTTTAACTCAAATACTGTACTTTCTACTTCTCACATGTTTAACTCAAATACCTGTACTTTCTACTTCTCTCATGTTGAACCCAAATACCTGTACTTTCTACTTCTTACATGTTGAACACAAATACCTGTACTTTCTACTTCTTACATGTTGAACACAAATACCTGTACTTTCTACTTCTCACATGTTGAACTCAAATACCTGTACTTTCTACTTCTTACATGTTGAACACAAATACCTGTACTTTCTACTTCTCACATGTTGAACTCAAATACCTGTACTTTCTACTTCTTACATGTTGAACACAAATACCTGTACTTTCTACTTCTTACATGTTGAACACAAATACCTGTACTTTCTACTTCTCACATGTTGAACACAAATACCTGTACTTTCTACCTCTTACATGTTGAACTCAAATACCTGTACTTTCTACTTCTTACACTTTGAACCCAAATACCTGTACTTTCTACTTCTTACATGTTGAACCCAAATACCTGTACTTTCTACTTCTTACATGTTGAACCCAAAATACCTGTACTTTC
>JAMFTG010000980.1:70000-72500 GCA_023974075.1 Chaenocephalus aceratus
TTAAAGAGTCCTCTCCTGCTGATGTTCAGGTGTATATCAGTATGTAGTGTCTCTACTTTAAGAGTCCTCTCCTGCTGATGTTCAGGTGTATATCAGTATGTAGCGTCTCTACTTTAAAGAGTCCTCTCTGCTGATGTTCAGGTGTATATCAGTATGTAGCGTCTCTACTTTAAAGAGTCCCTCCTGCTGATGTTCAGGTGTATATCAGTATGTAGCGTCTCTACTTTAAGAGTCCTCTCCTGCTGATGTTCAGGTGTATATCAGTATGTAGTGTCTCTACTTTAAAGAGTCCTCTCCTGCTGATGTTCAGGTGTATATCAGTACGTAGTGTCTCTACTTTAAAGAGTCCCCTCCTGCTGATGTTCAGGTGTATATCAGTATGTAGCATCTCTACTTTAAAGAGTCCTCTCCTGCTGATGTTCAGGTGTATATCAGTATGTAGCGTCTCTACTTTAAAGAGTCCTCTCCTGCTGATGTTCAGGTGTATATCAGTATGTAGGTCTCTACTTTAAAGAGTCCTCTCCTGCTGATGTTCAGGTGTATATCAGTATGTAGTGTCTCTACTTTAAAGAGTCCTCTCCTGCTGATGTTCAGGTGTATATCAGTATGTAGTGTCTCTACTTTAAAGAGTCCTCTCCTGCTGATGTTCAGGTGTATATCAGTATGTAGTGTCTCTACTTTAAAGAGTCCTCTCCTGCTGATGTTCAGGTGTATATCAGTATGTAGTGTCTCTACTTAAAGAGTCCCCTCCTGCTGATGTTCAGGTGTATATCAGTATGTAGTGTCTCTACTTTAAAGAGTCCTCTCCTGCTGATGTTCAGGTGTATATCAGGATGTAGTGTCTCTACTTTAAAGAGTCCTCTCCTGCTGATGTTCAGGTGAATATCAGTATGTAGTGTCTCTACTTTAAAGAGTCCCCTCCTGCTGATGTTTCAGGTGTATATCAGTATGTAGCGTCTCTACTTTAAAGAGTCCTCTCCTGCTGATGTTCAGGTGTATATCAGTATGTAGCGTCTCTACTTTAAAGAGTCCTCTCCTGCTGATGTTCAGGTGTATATCAGTATGTAGTGTCTCTACTTTAAAGAGTCCTCTCCTGCTGATGTTCAGGTGTATATCAGTACGTAGTGTCTCTACTTTAAAGAGTCCCCTCCTGCTGATGTTCAGGGTGTATATCAGTATGTAGCATCTCTACTTTAAAGAGTCCTCTCCTGCTGATGTTCAGGTGTATATCAGTATGTAGCGTCTCTACTTTAAAGAGTCCTCTCCTGCTGATGTTCAGGTGTATATCAGTATGTAGCGTCTCTACTTTAAAGAGTCCTCTCCTGCTGATGTTCAGGTGTATATCAGTATGTAGCGTCTTACTTTAAAGAGTCCTCTCCTGCTGGTTCAGGTGTATATCAGTATGTAGCGTCTACTTTAAAGAGTCCTCTCCTGCTGATGTTCAGGTGTATATCAGTATGTAGCGTCTCTACTTTAAGAGTCCTCTCCTGCTGATGTTCAGGTGTATATCAGTATGTAGTGTCTCTACTTTAAAGAGTCCTCTCCTGCTGATGTTCAGGTGTATATCCAGTATGTAGCGTCTCTACTTTAAAGAGTCCTCTCCTGCTGATCTTCAGGTGTATATCAGTATGTAGTGTCTCTACTTTAAAGAGTCCTCTCCTGCTGATGTTCGGGTGTATATCAGTATGTAGTGTCTCTACTTTAAAGAGTCCTCTCCTGCTGATGTTCAGGTGTATATCAGTATGTAGTGTCTCTACTTTAAAGAGTCCTCTCCTGCTGATGTTCGGGTGTATATCAGTGTAGTGTCTCTACTTTAAGAGTCCTCTCCTGCTGATGTTCAGGTGTATATCAGTGTGTAGTGTCTCTACTTTAAAGAGTCCTCTCCTGCTAATGTTCAGGTGTATATCAGTATGTAGTGTCTCTACTTTAAAGAGTCCTCTCCTGCTGATGTTCAGGTGTATATCAGTATGTAGTGTCTCTACTTTAAAGAGTCCTCTCCTGCTGATGTTCAGGTGTATATCAGTATGTAGTGTCTCTACTTTAAAGAGTCCTCTCCTGCTGGTGTTCAGGTGTATATCAGTATGTAGTGTCTCTACTTTAAAGAGTCCTCTCCTGCTGGTGTTCAGGTGTATATCAGTGTGTAGTGTCTCTACTTTAAAGAGTCCTCTCCTGCTGGTGTTCAGGTGTATATCAGTGTGTAGCTTCTCTACTTTAAAGAGTCCTCTCCTGCTGATGTTCAGGTGTATATCAGTGTGTGGCATCTCTACTTTAAAGAGTCCTCTCCTGCTGATGTTCAGGTGTATATCAGTGTGTAGCGTCTCTACTTTAAAGAGTCCTCTCCTGCTGATGTTTCAGGTGTATATCAGTATGTAGTGTCTCTACTTTAAAGAGTCCTCTCCTGCTGATGTTCAGGTGTATATCAGTATGTAGTGTCTCTACTTTAAAGAGTCCTCTCCTGCTGATCTTCAGGTGTATATCAGTATGTAGTGTCTCTACTTAA
>JAMFTG010000980.1:77500-80372 GCA_023974075.1 Chaenocephalus aceratus
ATCCATCCATCTTCCATCCATCAATCCATCCATCCATCTTCCATCCATCAATCCATCCATCCATCTTCCATCCATCCATCCATCCATCCATCCATCTTCCATCCATCCATCTTCCATCTTCCATCCATCCATCCATCTTCCATCCATCCATCCATCTTCCATCCATCCATCCATCCATCCATCCATCCATCTTCCACCCATCCATCCATCCATCAATCCATCCATCCATCTTCTCCCCGCTTCTCCGTGGTCGGGTCTCGGAGTATCAGTTCCAGCTGAGAGCACCACACGTTCCTTTCCCCTCATCAACCAGCTCTGACTGGGGGTCCCAAGGCGCTCCCAGGCCAGAAGAGATATAGTCCCTCCACCTGGTCCTAGGTCTACCCCTTGGTCTCCTCCCAGCTGGACGTGCCTGGAACACCTCCCTAGGGAGGCGCCCAGGTGGCATCCTAACTAGGTGCCCGAACCACCTCAACTGGCTCCTTTCGACGCGAAGGAGGAGCGGCTCAACTCCGAGTCCCTCCCTGATGACCGAACCTCTCACCTCATCCCTAAGGGAGACGCCAGCCACCCTGCGGAGAAAACCCATCTCGACTGCTTGTATATTGATAGTCAATATCATACAAAAATGTACCGTTTCCGATGTGTTCC
The DNA here is from genome assembly GCA_023974075.1 of Chaenocephalus aceratus. Classification (NCBI taxonomy): domain Eukaryota; kingdom Metazoa; phylum Chordata; class Actinopteri; order Perciformes; family Channichthyidae; genus Chaenocephalus; species Chaenocephalus aceratus. The sequence goes on from JAMFTG010000980.1 coordinate 78,152, forward strand.
CAGTTCCTCTCCGATGGTGCGCTGGTTCCTCCTGGTAAGAAACCATATGCCTACTGGTAACCTGTCTTCAATACACTGTATCACACCAGGTGCCCACAGATACCCTCAAAATAAAGGCATTAAAACGACTTGAACTAACTGACATATTATATAATAATACACTTGAACAGAAACAAAAACAATAAGAAAATAAACTATTAAATGTTGTTAGTGATGCAAAGATGGAGTTTTATTCCCTCTCCTTCTTCCATCTGTATCATTAAAGCGTCTGCTTTCACTTCCCCATATGGCTTTATTCAAACTTTACTGACACGTGCAGGGTTCCCAGAAGTGAAGTAACGAGAGCATTTAGTTTAGCATTACTACCGTTCAGTTCAAGCTGATAAAACCCCTACAACTTTGAGAAACTTAGATGGTCTTCCCGGGATAGAAATGTCCTGAGTAGTTCATATGTTGTATCACAATGCTAAGTTGAATACTCGATTCTGATTGGTCAATTTGAGCATTCCAGAGGTCTGATGTTCTCAGTTGCTAGGCAGAACAGACCGTTGCTAAGGAGGATTGAGAAGTTTCTGAAAGTCTCAAAGTGACACACTCCCTCTCGTTCAGTCTCTCTCCCTGTGCAGCAAACTGGTTTTGACAGTTTTGATTACTTGATAACCCGACCTTCAACATGTCTAATGAAGTCGAGATAAAGAAGTCACGTTTATCGGACCACCAATGAGACGCTGCCGGTTGACACAGATCTTATTAGTGATCGTGTCAGTGTTTGCACAACACTCACGAGGAAACCTGCGAGCAGAATGGCTGCAGCCTCAGAGCTCTCCGTGCTGCTGCTCGCTCTCATCAGCCACATCCACGCCGAAGAACTCATCGTCGTCCGAGAGGAGAACGACTCTCTCACCTTCGAGCTGCCCGAGGACGCCGGCTGCTGCCTGATCTCCAGATGTGCCGGTGAGGACAAGCTGGTGCTGTGGAACACCTCTGACCTCTGGCCCCAGAACTCCTCAGTACCCGAAGACCTGAAACAACGACTCGTCAGCACCGCCAACACTTCTACCTACACGATCCAGAACCTGACCCGTTCAGACTCCGGCCCGTACCGAGAGGAGTGCTGGACCGGGGGCAACGTGACTCACGAGAAACACATCACGATTACCGTTTGCAGTTCCACGAAGAGGATCAGATACGCATACCAGAACGTTGGGAATACAATAGACCTGCCGTGTCGTGGAGCAGCTGACCACCTGGATGTCCTATGGCTCAAACGGGATAAACGATCTGAGCAAGGGACATGGACCAGAGTGTTTGGGGACGATGCGGCATCAGCGATGGACAGTGATCGAGGAAGATACCGACTGGTGGCGAAGACATCAGCTCTCCGCATATCCAACATCTCACCAGCGGACCTCGATGTGTTCACCTGTCTGCTGATGGACCGACGGCAGTGTGTCGGCAGTCACCCGGCACAGTTCCTGCTGAACACAGAGTGGATGTATCGCTCGGTGGGAGACGCGGTTGTGTTGCAGTGCCCTGATCTCAGTGACGAGAACCCTCCATCTTGGACGACTACATTCTACAACGGTAACCAACAGCAACACCTCACCAGGTCTTCAGGGGACCAGAACTACTCTCTGGTGTTGACATCTGTAACGTTAAATCACTCAGGTGTGTACTCTTGTAAAACCTTTCGTGCTGTGAAAACATATGAGCTGTTTGTGTGCCCCGAACCCCCCCCCCCCGCTGTCGAGCTCTTCTCAGAGGGAGAGGAAGTCACGCTCAGGTGCAACGCTGGGGGAAAGGGTCTGTCTCCTCTTTGGTTCTTTAAGTCCAACCGAACCGAAGGAAGAACCTTTATTGTAAATCCTAAACTGAACCAGAGTGATGTGCACAAGTACCCTGACGGGAGATTGGGCATTTCTAATCTCTCTCTGCGAGACACGGGAGAGTATTGGTGTGCAGTTGCTGACGGAAAGCAGTGTTTGTTTTCAAGCAAAACCGTCCTGAAGCGCCGAGAGCCCGTTGGGGCGCACTCCAGCTTCTACGCGGCGAGATGCTCAGCGCTCAGCGTTCTGCTGCTGATGCTCTGCGTCGCCGGAGTCACTGTGAGCCTGAGGACACGGGACACTTCGTATGCCTCTGTTCATTTCACTTCACGCTGTCCTCGGCATCTTTAAGGCTCAGAGAGAGAGAGAGGGGGAGAGAGGGGAGAGGGAGAGAG
>JAMFTG010000981.1:0-2500 GCA_023974075.1 Chaenocephalus aceratus
CCCCCTCACCCATACTCCCAGCAGCACCTCCCACAGTAACTCCCTGGGAACCCGTCATACGCCTTCCTCCAAGTCTAACAAAACACATGTATACCGGATAAGCGTACTCCCAGGCCCCCTCCAGGATCCTTGCGAGAGTAAAAAGCTGATCCGTCGTTCCACGACCAGGACGGAATCCGCATTGTTCCTCCTCATCTGAGGTTCGACAATCGGCCTGACCCTCCTTTCAAGTACCTTGGAGTAAACTTTCCCGGGGAGGCTGAGTAGTGGTGATGCCTCTGTAATTGGCACACACCCTCTGATCCCCCTTTTTGAAAAGGGGAACCACCACCCCGGTCTGCCACTCCTTCGTACTGTTTCCGACTTCCACGCAACGTTGATGAGACGTGTCAACCATGACAGTCCCTCAACACCCAGAGCCTTCAGCATTTCCGGGCGGATCTCATCCACCCCCGGGGCTTTGCCACTGTGGAGTTGTTTGACGACCTCAGTGACCTCCCCCGGGAGATTGGTGTTGATCCCCCGTCATACTCCAGCCTCTGCCTCTAACATAGAGGGCGGAGTTGTCGGGTTCAGGAGTTCCTCAAAGTGTTCCTTCCAACGTCCCAACACTCCATCAGTTGAGGTCAACAACGTCCATCCTTACTGTACACAGCTTGGATGGTTCCCTGCTTCCCCCTCCTGAGGTGTCGGACAGTTTTCCAGAACAACTTTGGTGCCGCCCGAAAGTCCTTCTCCATGTCTTCTCCAAACTTCTCCCACACCCGCTGCTTTGGCCTCGGCCACGGATGAGGCTGCTGCCCTTCGGGCCTGTCGGTACCTTGCAACTGCCTCGGGAGTCCCCCGGGATAACAAATCCCTGAAGGCCTCCTTCTTCAGTCGGACGGCTTCCCTGACCACCGGTGTCCACCAGGAGGTTCGAGGGTTACCGCCCCTTGAGGCACCTAGGACCTTGAGACCACAGCTCCCCACCGCGGCTTCGGCAATAGAGGCTTTGAACACCGACCACTCTGGTTCAATATCCCCAACCTCCACAGGAATGCCCGAAAAGCTCCGCCGGAGGTGCGAGTTGAAGGCCTCCTGAACTTGGGCCTCCTCCAGACGTTCCCAGTTCACCCGAACTAACACGTTTGGGCTTACCAGGTCTATCCATAGGCTTTCCCCCGCCACTCGACCCAACTCACCACCAGATGGTGATCAGTTGACAACTCCCGCCCCTCTCTTTACCCGAGTGTCCAAAACATACGGCCTCAGGTCCGATGATACGATAACGAAATCGATCATGGACCTTCTGCCTAGGGTGCTCTGGTACCACGTACACGTATGAGCATCCTTATGTTCGAACATGTGGTGTTTGTTATGGCCAATCCATGACTAGCACAAAAGTCCAGTAACCAACCACCACTCCGGTTCAGATCAGGGGGGCCCTAACCCTATCATTACAATAACTAACACTATCATTATAATAACTAACCCTATCATGACATAACTAACCCTAACCCTAACGCTATCATGACAATACTAACACTAACCCCAACCCTATCATTACAATACTAACCCTATCATTACAATAACTAACCCTATCATTACAATAACTAATCCTATCATTACAATAACTAACCCTATCATACAATAACTAACCCCAACCCTATCATTACAATAACTAACCCTATCATTACAATAACTACCCCAACCCTATCATTACAATAACTAACCCTATCATTACAATAACTAACCCTATCATTACAATAACTAACCCTATCATTACAATACTAACCCTATCATTACAATAACTAACCCTAACCCTAACCCTATCATTACAATAACTAACACTAACCCTAACCCTATCATTACAATAACTAACCCTATCATTACAATAACTAACACTAACCCTAACCCTATCATTACAATAACTAACACTATCATTACAATAACTAACCCTATCATTACAATAACTAACCCTAACCCTAACCCTAACCCTTTCATTACAACAACTAACCCTATCATTACAATAACTAACCCTAACCCTAACGCTAATCATTACAATAACTAACCCTAACCCTTTCATTACAACAACTAACCCTATCATTACAATACTAACCCTATCATTACAATAACTAACCTAACCCTAACCCTAACCCTTTCATTACAACAACTAACCCTAATCATTACAATAACTACCCTAACCCCAACCCTTTCATTACAACACTAACCCTATCATTACAATAACTAACCCTAACGCTATCATTACAATAACTAACCCTATCATTACAATAACTAACCCTAACCCTAACCCTAACCCTTTCATTACAACAACTAACCCTATCATTACAATAAACTAACCCTAACCCAACCCTTTCATTACAACAACTAACCCTATCATTACAATAACTAACCCTAACGCTATCATTACAATAACTAACCCTAACCCTATCATTACAATAACTAACCCTAACGCTAACCCTATCATTACAATAACTAACCCTATCATTACAATAAC
>JAMFTG010000981.1:7500-10000 GCA_023974075.1 Chaenocephalus aceratus
TTTAGTAATCAAGCATTTAGCACCTTAGTAAACAGGATTATTAGCAGGCCCTTTGTCATCTTAGTTAGCAGGTTGTGTGTTAGCTTAGTTAGCAGTTTATTTAGCATCTCACTTAGCATGTACATTAGCAGGTTATTTAGCATCTCAGTTAGCATGTACATTAGCAGGTTATTTAGCATCTCAGTTAGCAGGTATATTAGCAGGTTATATAGCATCTCAGTTAGCAGGTACATTAGCAGGTTATATAGCATCTCAGTTAGCAGGTACATTAGCAGGTTATTTAGCATCTCAGTTAGCAGGTACATTAGCAGGTTATTTAGCATCTCAGTTAGCAGGTACATTAGCAGGTTATTTAGCATCTCAGTTAGCAGGTACATTAGCAGGTTATTTAGCATCTCAGTTAGCAGGTACATTATCAGGTTATTTAGCATCTCAGTTAGCAGGTACATTAGCAGGTTATTTAGCATCTCAGTTAGCAGGTACATTAGCAGGTTATTTAGCATCTCAGTTAGCAGGTACATTAGCAGGTTATTTAGCATCTCAGTTAGCAGGTACATTAGCAGGTTATTTAGCATCTCAGTTAGCAGGTACATTAGCAGGTTATTTAGCATCTCAGTTAGCAGGGACATTAGCAGGTTATTTAGCATCTCAGTTAGCAGGACATTAGCAGGTTATTTAGCATCTCAGTTAGCAGGGACATTAGCAGGTTATTTAGCATCTCAGTTAGCAGGAACATTAGCAGGTTATTTAGCATCTCAGTTAGCAGGACATTAGCAGGTTATTCAGCATCTCAGTTAGCAGGTACATTAGCAGGTTATTTAGCATCTCAGTTAGCAGGTACATTAGCAGGTTATTTAGCATCTCAGTTAGCAGGACATTAGCAGGTTATTTAGCATCTCAGTTAGCAGGACATTAGCAGGTTATTTAGCATCTCAGTTAGCAGGGACATTAGCAGGTTATTTAGCATCTCAGTTAGCAGGTACATTAGCAGGTTATTTAGCATCTCAGTTAGCAGGGACATTAGCAGGTTATTTAGCATCTCAGTTAGCAGGACATTAGCAGGTTATTTAGCATCTCAGTTAGCAGGTACATTAGCAGTTTATTTAGCATCTCAGTTAGCAGGTACATTAGCAGGTTATTTGGCAGCATAGTTAGCAGTCGTTGTTGTATGATGTCCTTTATTGTTTTATGTTGTTTTATGTTTCATGTGGAACCTATTTGCTGCAGGTCTCCCTTGAAAAAGAGATCTATGATCTCAAGGGACCACTCTGGTTAAATAAAGGTTTAAAATGAAATGAAGTGAGTCTGTTGATTTGTTGGTGAACGGGTCAGCATCTCCGTTAGCAGGTTACTAACAAGTTAGCAGGTTGTTCATTAGCTTAGTTAGCAGGTCAGTTAGCATCTCAGTTAGCAGAAGGTTAGTTAGCTTAGTTAGCAAGTCAGTTAGCATCTCAGTTAGCAGAAGGTTAGTTAGCTTAGTTAGCAGTGGTTTTAGCATCTCAGTTAGCAGAAGGTTAGTTAGCTTAGTTAGCAGTGTTTTTAGCATCTCAGTTAGCAGAAGGTTAGTTAGGTTAGTTAGCAGTGTTTTTAGCATCTCAGTTAGCAGAAGGTTAGTTAGCTTAGTTAGCAGTGTTGTTAGCATCTCAGTTAGCAGAAGGTTAGTTAGGTTAGTTAGCAGTGTTTTTAGCATCTCAGTTAGCAGAAGGTTCATTAGCTTAGTTAGCAGTGTTTTTAGCATCTCAGTTAGCAGAAGGTTAGTTAGCTTAGTTAGCAGTGTTTTTAGCATCTCAGTTAGCAGAAGGTTAGTTAGCTTAGTTAGCAGTGTTTTTAGCATCTCAGTTAGCAGAAGGTTAGTTAGCTTAGTTAGCAGTGTTTTTAGCATCTCAGTTAGCAGAAGGTTAGTTAGCTCAGTGTTTTTAGCATCTCAGTTAGCAGAAGGTTAGTTAGCTTAGTTAGCAGTGTTTTTAGCATCTCAGTTAGCAGAAGGTTAGTTAGCTTAGTTAGCAGTGTTTTAGCATCTCAGTTAGCAGAAGGTTAGTTAGCTTAGTTAGCAGTGTTTTTAGCATCTCAGTTAGCCGAAGGTTAGTTAGCTTAGTTAGCAGTGTTTTTAGCATCTCAGTTAGCAGAAGGTTAGTTAGGTTAGTTAGCAGTGTTTTTAGCATCTCAGTTAGCAGAAGGTTAGTTAGCTTAGTTAGCAGTGTTTTAGCATCTCAGTTAGCAGAAGGTTAGTTAGCTTAGTTAGCAGTGTTTTTGGCATCTCAGTTAGCAGAAGGTTAGTTAGCTTAGTTAGCAGTGTTTTTAGCATCTCAGTTAGCAGGTATTCAGTTAGCAGGTCATTAAGGAGCTCTGTTAGCAGGTGAATACATTATTTCCTTTCTTCAGTTGACTTTATTTTGAAGGTGAGTTGATTTACTTCATTATACCTGCGGTTCTTCATCATTTCATTAAACATTTCTCCTTGTTAAAATTGCCAGACACTTTTTTCTCCCTGCCTGCTAAC
>JAMFTG010000981.1:15000-57627 GCA_023974075.1 Chaenocephalus aceratus
CCTCTCCTGCTGATGTTCAGGTGTATATCAGTATGTATTGTCTCTACTTTAAAGAGTCCTCTCCTGCTGATGTTCAGGTGTATATCAGTATGTAGTGTCTCTACTTTAAAGAGTCCTCTCCTGCTGATGTTCAGGTGTATATCAGTATGTAGTGTGTGTTTGTGTGTTTGCATGGTGTCAATAAATTTATTGAATCTTAAATGTATTTGAACAGAAGTTCCTGCTTTTACACCTAAAACTAGGAGCAGAAGAAGAAACGGCTGAGGAGGTAGATTGTAATCGTAATGTGTTGCTGCCATCTACTGGACTCTGAATGAACTACAGATGGATCTTTATTAACCCCTGAGGGGACATTATACACGGGCAGTTTAAGCAGCAGCACAGTGAGTTCTGATTCACTGAAGAATAAAGATACAACTAAAATGATATACAGGTAAGTAACTGTTAAAACAAGAAGTTAATAAAATAAACATATTTGAGTCTGGATTGTTCAATATATCAAAGGACGGCGGGTAGAGCATTAAACTAATAGATATCACCATGAAGCGTCCCCACCTCATTGCTGACATTAACACCATTTATTTTTAATCACACTTTATTTCAGAAAATCTCAGTAATATCACTTTTTCCTGAAAATGCAGTTGTTTTGACATTTTTCTGAAAATCTCAAATTCAGATTTTTTTCTGAAAATTTCAGACTTTTCAGAAAATCTCAAATGTTTTATTTTTCAGAAATTTGAACTTTTTTTCAGAAAAACCCAAATTCTTACATTTGTTAAAATTGCAAAATGACTTTTTCTGAAATCTCCAGATTTAAAGATCTATTTATCTTCTCAAAATATATATTTCGGTTTATTTGTATTTCTTTAACTGAATCAAAGAGAAAACAAATCTGATGTAATCCTGACTTTAGAAAAGCTGTAATTGTATGTTTTTTTTTGTTGAAACATTAATCCTCAAATCCCCGTATATTCAATTTCTACTTTATTTTTTTGTTATGGATTCATTATTTAAATGTATATCTATTTGATTCTTATTTCACAGCTGAGGAACAGACGACAGACCTTTGTGTTTAAATACAGTTTTATTAAAGATGATCCAGCTCAATAATAACAGCAAACTGAAAACTAAATCCTGTTAACTCATAATAAAAAAAAGATGCTGCAGGTAGTGACTGGTCCGCTCAAACACACACTTTCTCTCTCTCACACACAAACACACACACAAACACAAACACACACACACTGTGACTGTTGTAATAAATTATATGTACAGTCCAGGTCCGTCTGCAGCTCCGTCGACACAGAGAGAAATTCTGCAGAAAAAAAACCAAAGTTAATTACGGGGAAAACAGGCAGAGACTAAATAGGACATTATATTATCGAACATACATACGTTCATATTTGTTCATATTTGAAAACAGATGGGCAAAGACGAGCCTCTGATTAAATAAATTATTGCAAAGCTGGAATATTAAAATAGCTTTTAAAAGACAGTAAAACATAAAAGTAGGAACAATTATAAAACATTTGTTTTAAAGGAATAAATATTCTATGATAAATAAAATGCATGATAATTAAAAACACCTGCAAACAATTACATATTAATTATAATTAAAGGAATACTTAAAAAAAAAAAAGCATAATAATTATTACACATTAGTGTTTATTTTATTTCTGCACGTATTTTATTCCATTCTATTTCTATATTTTTTAATGTTATTCTAGTTTTCTTAATATAGTTCTGTGTGTTTTTAATTCTTGATCTACTTTTATGACATCAGGTCAAACTCCTCGTGCGTGTGCGACGAGCCTCTGGCTAGAGACGCCACGTGCTTCAAAGACAACGTGTGAGTTACAGAGAGACGTGTTCGCTCACCATTTGTCGCTCTTGTTCTGCGTCGACTCGCTCTTTCCGTCACAGGCGACGATCTTCACTTTGTCGACTTTCACCAAATCCGTCACCTCCCGAAACTCCACGTCGTTCAGAACAAACGTCCACACGTTGTCGCAGAACCGGTACGTGTTCAGAGAACCCTGAGAGAGGAACACAGAACATTAGGGAACCACACAGAACCGGTACGTGTTCAGAGAACCCTGAGAGAGGAACACAGAACATTAGGGAACCACACAGAACATTAGGGAACCACACAGAACCGGTACGTGTTCAGGGAAACCTGAGAGAGGAACACAGAACATTAGGGAACCACACAGAACATTAGGGAACCACACAGAACCGGTACGTGTTCAGGGAAACCTGAGAGAGGAACACAGAACATTAGGGAACCACACAGAACCGGTACGTGTTCAGAGAACCCTGAGAGAGGAACACAGAACATTAGGGAACCACACAGAACCGGTACGTGTTCAGAGAACCCTGAGAGAGGAACACAGAACATTAGGGAACCACACAGAACCGGTACGTGTTCAGAGAACCCTGAGAGGGGAACACAGAACCACACAGAACATTAGAGAACCACACAGAACATTAGGGAACCACACAGAACCGGTACGTGTTCAGGGAAACCTGAGAGAGGAACACAGAACATTAGGGAACCACACAGAACCGGTACGTGTTCAGAGAACCCTGAGAGAGGAACACAGAACATTATAAGTCCTGAGAGAACCACACAGAACATCAGACATACTCAGAGAATATCACAGAAACTCTCAGAAAACCCTTAGAGAGGAACATATCATTATTAACCTCAATGAGTCGTGTATAGAGAGGTCAGAGGTCACAGAAGTGGACTCACCCTGAAGTTCACTCTGTTTCGGACGCGGTTGGCGAGCGCCGTGTTGATCGCTTTATCAAACTGAAGGAGAACCTGGAGAGCGAGCTGAGGGGTGATCTGTTGAGTCTACACACACACACACACACACACACACATATAAGATTAAGATATCAAAGTTTTGAATTTCTCTGGAGAGAAAAAAGCACAACTTTCTGACTTCTTTCAGAAAATGTCATAATTCTGATTTTTTTTTTAAATAACTAAGAATTTAGCTTTTTTTCAGAAAATCTCAAAGTATAGACTTTTCTGCAAACCTCTCCTTTCTGACTTTTTTGCTGAGAAACTTTTTTTTTTCACATTTTGGATTCTTTTTCTGAAAACCTCTAATTCTGACCCGCTTTGAGATTTCATTATAAAGGATCAAACTCAGAGGGCTGGTCGCTCAGTAGGAGTTACATAAAAACAGGTAAATGCTGCAAAAGGCTAATGTCTTCTTATTTATGATGGTAATATTTAACATTGCCTGTAATAGATCAACTATATTATTATTGTATATATACACTCAACAACACACTGACCATAACCTAGCATACTTTCACTCGACCAAGTGACATTTGTGTATGAACTATTTTGATAAAATAATCACATCATTAATTACAAATTCTGCGGTTTTGTGTGTTTCCAAATGTAAGCCTTGGATTGTATATAATCCTCTGTTAACACCGACATGTGCTGCTCATTGTAACATCACCAAATACTGGAAAGCATCCCAAAATGTTTGCTAAACTACATTCAAGAAAATAAAAGATATTCTAGTTAATATCTGATTCACAAAAGGAGCATGTATTTAACCCTAAACTGAATATGAGGATCAAGACTGGGTTCCTTAAACTCTGGAACTGGAAAGGAGAGGTTATTATCTTTAGTATAATACTTTGAATGATAAGTTCATTTTCAGCTGCGAAGGAAAGCTGTTTGTGATCGATCGTCATGCTAACTGAGGCTAGCTGCTGCGAGCTAACAGTCGTGCTAATAAACGCTGTTCTTCTCACCTGAATGAGCTCGTCCAGACTTTCCTGGAGACTGTTTCCCAGAGTGGTGTTTCTGTACAGCTGGTACGCCATGATGGAGATGATATATGACGAGAAAAAAACTTCCGTAAACTCTCTCTCAAACACACCGAGCTAACGGAGCTAACGATGCTAACAGCTTCCCTCCACAACAAGCGAGCGGGGAGACGACTTCCGGTTACTTTCAAAATATAAGCACATCGAGGTTTGGATGCTTCTTCTAATGAATATCAGGTGGAGCAGTACATATATAGTCGTACTTTTGAGTTAAATACGATTAGATAACATTATATTACATGTGCTGCTCCCAAAGTGGGAAACAGTTTGGTTACAGCAACATTACAAAAACTAAGAAATACAAATAAACCTAAACAGTGACAATTAAAAATGTAATAGTACAAATTAAAAAGGATCCTGTACTTTACTGAACGACGTTTATATCACACTCATGTTATGGTTATTATTGTTTATTGTCGTAATACAGAATCCCCTTAATGGAACTGGAAAGGAGAGGTTATTATCTTTATTATAATACTTTTGAATGATAAGTTTATTTTCAGCTGCGAAGGAAATATTTGTGTGATCGATCGTCATGCTAACTGAGGCTAGCTGCTGCGAGCTAACAGTCGTGCTAATAAACGTTGTTCTTCTCTCCTGGAGACTGTCCCTGAGTGGTTTCTGGTATTTTTACACTTTAAAGGGCCATTTCAGAATTTTGATATCTTAAGCTTATCAAAGTGTGTGTGTGTGTGTGTGTGCGTGCGTGCGCGTGTGTGCGTGTCTGTCTCTCTCTGTGTGTGTGTGGTGTGTGTGTGTGTGTGTGTGTGTGTGTGTGTGTGTGTGTGTGTGTGTGTGACCCGTGCGTGTGTGTGCGTCTCTGTGTGTGTGTGCGTGTGCGTGTGTGTGTCTCTCAATTCAATATGCTTTATTGGCATGAATGTCAGGTGAACAATATTGCCAAAGCGTCAAGGATAATGCAATTCAATAGTGATATGATAGGGGAAAAACAAAAAAATACAAATACAATTCATCATTAAACAATTTACAACAATATATTATTAGGTTAATCCGTTCAAGTGTTTCTTCTTATAATTTTGTCAGAAAAATGTAAGTTTATCTCATTTTAAAAACAGAAAAGTTGAAATCTTCAGGAGCTCATGATGATGCTGCTGTTCTCGTCAAAGGTCTCTGTGTGTGTGTGTGTGTGTGTGTGTGTGTGTGTGTGTGTGTGTGTGTGTGTGTGTGTGTGTGTGTGTGTGTGTGTGTGTGGACTCAACAGATCACTCTTCAGCTTGCTCTCCAGGTTCTCCTTCAGGTTTACATTTAAAGCGCCCTTGTTTATACCAATTTTTTAGTACATTTTCAGGTTGTTCTTTCCTGAAGCTAATACTAGCATCCAATAATAAAGACAACATGAGTCAGAATCAGCTTTTTTGTCTTTATTATAACATCAGGATTCAACATCATGTATAAAAGAGTGCATCTTTAAAAACGTTAAGATAACAATGATCAACATTTCATAAACAACAGGACATATAGAGAATATAAATAGAAGAGCATTGTCTCAGTTTAACCTCTGGAAGAGTCATTATTGGACATGTGGGTCTGGTAGGTATGGTAACATATATATCGTTCAGTGTAAAACAGTGTGTTTAAGTATCTGTAATTAAACATGGACTTCAATACCTGTTTTTTCAAAGAGACGAGAGGAAATGGCTTCTCTTTCAAACAAAAAAAATCTGAAAAATGCTGATATTTACAGTGAAAAATGTATAAATTTCCCTCGTTTTGACATCTTAAAATGATGGTATGATTAACAGAAACACTGCAGAAGTCCGTGGTAAAAGGCAAGACCCACGGAGAACAATCAAGTGCTGACCAAAGATAACCGGTGTTGACGTTGCACTTGAACGCACCACAAGTCTATAGTGTTTAGTGCCTCAAAGCAGCATAAAAACATTGAATAAACGGTTTATAAAACACTATAATGTAGATGTTAGTAGAGCTGCAACAGCTGGGCAATGTACAAAAAATACTGATGAAGTTTTTTTCATATTTAATTCATCGTTTAAAAGTGTTTTTCATGCAAAAAAGGTCCGAATATGCTGTTTTTTAGCACACAAAATGGACTTAAAAGTGATTATCTTTGGACATTTCAACATTTTTTAGTCATCTAAGACTCATAGTAACACTGCCTTTTAATTTAAAACATAATACTTTGATTATGAGGGACCAGGACGGACCTTTTTCAATATTTTCTGAAATTTTTAACGCACTTTTCAAACACGTTTAGCGACATTTTTCCACCATGAGTCGACTCGACGATTATTCTATGAACACCAACCATTTGGACATTTAAACACCTCGTGTTTTAGGATCTGGGATGCACATTTCTCCATATTTACAAAAGTTACAAATAACTTGCATATTAATCGATAAATGAAAATATGTCGTTAGTGGCAGCTCTACTTGTTAGCAGATATAAAGACATCTGAAGTAACAGCATTAACTTGTCAGGAAGCAGAGCAATACAGTCAGAACTACTGTCAGAACTACTGTCAGAACTACAGTCAGAAATATAGTCAGAAATACAGTCGGAACTACAGTCAGAAATACAGTCGGAACTACAGTCGGAAATACAGTCGGAAATACAGTCGGAACTACAGTCAGAACTACTGTCAGAAATACAGTCGGAACTACAGTCTGAACTACAGTCGGAAATACAGTCGGAACTACAGTCGGAACTACAGTCGGAAATACAGTCGGAACTACAGTCGGAACTACAGTCGGAAATACAGTCGGAACTACAGTCGGAACTACAGTCGGAACTACAGTCGGAAATACAGTCGGAACTACAGTCGGAACTACAGTCGGAAATACAGTCGGAACTACAGTCGGAACTACAGTCAGAAATACAGTCAGAACTACAGTCGGAAATACAGTCGGAACTACAGTCGGAAATACAGTCGGAACTACAGTCGGAACTACAGTCGGAAATACAGTCGGAACTACAGTCGGAACTACAGTCGGAACTACAGTCGGAAATACAGTCGGAACTACAGTCGGAACTACAGTCGGAAATACAGTCGGAACTACAGTCGGAACTACAGTCAGAAATACAGTCAGAACTACAGTCGGAAATACAGTCGGAACTACAGTCGGAAATACAGTCGGAACTACAGTCGGAACTACAGTCGGAAATACAGTCGGAACTACAGTCAGAACTACTGTCAGAAATACAGTCGGAACTACAGTCGGAACTACAGTCGGAAATACAGTCGGAACTACAGTCGGAACTACAGTTGGAAATACAGTCGGAACTACAGTCGGAACTACAGTCGGAAATACAGTCGGAACTACAGTCGGAACTACAGTCGGAACTACAGTCGGAAATACAGTCGGAAATACAGTCGGAACTACAGTCGGAACTACAGTCGGAAATACAGTCGGAACTACAGTCTGAACTACAGTCGGAACTACAGTCGGAACTACAGTCGGAAATACAGTCGGAACTACAGTCTGAACTACAGTCGGAACTACAGTCGGAAATACAGTCGGAACTACAGTCAGAAATACAGTCAGAACTACAGTCAGAAATACAGTCAGAAATACAGTCAGAACTACAGTCAGAAATACAGTCAGAACTACAGTCAGAAATACAGTCAGAAATACAGTCAGAACTACAGTCAGAAATACAGTCAGAACTACAGTCAGAAATACAGTCGGAAATGTAAATTAGCATTATATTTCATTGTTCATTTGGCAACTAGTCTTTTTTCTATGTTACAGGGATAATGTTAATTACTTTGCTATTTTTATTTTTAAATTAAGATATTCAATCCTGAAAAAACTGAAACGTTGCCGTTAATCAAATGTACTATGTCGACAGTAACTTAATATTATCGCTTTAAGCTAACCTAATACAGTATCTGTTGACTTCATATGTTTAATTAAAGGTCCGCTATTATGCAAAATCCTCTTCTTCATGTCTCTTCTACATCAACATGTGTCCCCTCTTCTTCATGTCTCCTCTACATCAACATGTGTCCCCTCTTCTTCACGTCTCTTCTACATCAACATGTGTCCCCTCTTCTTCACGTCTCTTCTACATCAACATGTGTCCCCTCTTCTCCATGTCTCTTCTACATCAACATGTGTCCCCTCTTCTCCATGTCTCTTCTACATCAACATGTGTCCCCTCTTCTTCATGTCTCTTCTACATCAACATGTGTCCCCTCTTCTTCATGTCTCCTCTACATCAACATGTGTCCCCTCTGTGGAAAGAGACTCTGACATTTTCAGGAACAAAGATCCTCTCTCTTTTTGTCCTGATCCATTTCTATAAAAACCTGTCTGAAAATGAGCTGATCAGATTTTGGTGACTTTGTGATGTCATAACGAACCTTATCACCTGTTCTATATGTATCTGAGACCTGTCATATATTGATGATAAACAGTATAATTGGGGACCTTTAAACTCAACGTTTCTGTTTTTTAATGTTTTTGTGAATAATCTCGATTAACAGCAGTATTTATATATGTATAACTCGGCCCATTCGGCTGCTTCAAATCTCATAATTCAAGAGTTCCAAGGGTTCAAAGGTCACATCATAGCCCCCAAACGTGTGCATCGTAAAAACAGGACGTCTACAAAATACATTCAAAGATTAAAAAAGGACACTTGTATAGAAAGAGTATAAAAATGAGAACGGAAAATATTTATATATTCAGATACCACAAGACGTCCCTCTGGTTCAGTCTGTCTTCTCTCAGTATTTCCTCCTCCTCTTCCTCATCTTCCTCTTCAGTCGAGGAAGAATAATGCTCTCAGGGGAAGCCCGAAAGTCTGTTTGTTTGATAAAGCCAGGTTCAAATTCCTTGTTTCATGTTGTTGGGATAAGAGTCATTATCAGAACATAATCTCAACAGGCACAACAAAAATCTATTTTCTTTTGAAATAATTCTGTATAAATGTCTGTTGAGGTCAGAGGACGGAAAAAACGCATTTTGAGAATGTTGGGGGTAAAGACGAATCCTTTAGGCGTGAAACGTCGTAATAACTGGAAACAATTCCAGTACATTTTTCAATGTATTCTCCTCTTCCTCTTCTTCCTCTTCACCTTCCTCCTCCTCTTCCTCTTTAGCTCGAGGAACCGTTGGCAGGCTTTCTTCCAGCGACAGGCCGTGCACCCACTGGTCTCTGTGTTCGATGCCGTAAACTTTACGACATTTCTTCGCCTCGCCACGAAATCCTCCTGACCGAGAAACACAGAAATATATACACCTGAATATCAGCAGAGAGGACTCTTTAAAGTAGAGACACTACATACCTGATATACACCTGAACATCAGCAGGAGAGGACTCTTTAAAGTAGAGACACTACATACTGATATACACCTGAATATCAACAAGAGAGGACTCTTTAAAGTAGAGACACTACATATGATATACACCTGAACATCAGCAGGAGAGGACTCTTCAAAGTAGAGACACTACATACTGATATACACCTGAACATCAGCAGGAGAGAACTCTTTAAAGTAGAGACACTACATTACTGATATACCACCTGAACATCAGCAGGAGAGGACTCTTTAAAGTAGAGACACTACATACTGATATACACCTGAATATCAGCAGGAGAGGACTCTTTAAAGTAGAGACACTACATACTGATATACACCTGAAACATCAGCAGGAGAGACTCTTTAAAGTAGAGACACAAAGTGATATACACCTGAACATCAGCAGGAGAGGACTCTTTAAAGTAGAGGACACATACTGATATACACCTGAACATCAGCAGGAGAGGACTCTTTAAAGTGGAGACACTACATACTGACTATACACCTGAACATCAGCAGGAGAGGACTCTTTAAAGTAGAGACACTACATACTGATATACACCTGAACATCAGCAGGAGAGGACTCTTTAAAGTAGAGACACATACTGATATACACCTGAACAGCAGGAGAGGACTATTTAAAGTAGAGACACTACATACTGATATACACCTGAATATCAGCAGGAGAGGACTCTTTAAAGTAGAGACACTACATACTGATATACACCTGAACATCAGCAGGAGAGGACTCTTTAAAGTAGAGACACAAAGTGATATACACCTGAACATCAGCAGGAGAGGACTCTTTAAAGTAGAGACACATACTGATATACACCTGAACATCAGCAGGAGAGGACTCTTTAAAGTGGAGACACTACTACGATATACACCTGAACATCAGCAGGAGAGGACTCTTTAAAGTAGAGACACTACATACTGATATACACCTGAACATCAGCAGGAGAGGACTCTTTAAAGTAGAGACACATACTGATATACACCTGAACATCAGCAGGAGAGGACTATTTAAAGTAGAGACACTACATACTGATATACACCTGAACATCAGCAGGAGAGGACTCTTTAAAGTAGAGACACTACATACTGATATACACCTGAATATCAACAAAGAGGACTCTTAAAGTAGAGACACTACATACTGATATACACCTGAACATCAGCAGGAGAGGACTCTTTAAAGTAGAGACACTACATACTGATATACACCTGAACATCAGCAGGAGAGGACTCTTTAAAGTAGAGACACTACATACTGATATACACCTGAACATCAGCAGGAGAGGACTCTTTAAAGTAAGACACTACATACTGATATACACCTGCACATCAGCAGGAGAGGACTCTTTAAAGTAGAGACACTACATACTGATATACACCTGAACATCAGCAGGAGAGGACTCTTTAAAGTAGAGACACTACATACTGATATACACCTGAACATCAGCAGGAGAGGACTCTTTAAAGTAGAGACACTACATACTGATATACACCTGAACATCAGCAGGAGAGGACTCTTTAAAGTAGAGACACTACATACTGATATACACCTGAAATCAGCAGGAGAGGACTCTTTAAAGTAGAGACACTACATACTGATATACACCTGAACATCAGCAGGAGAGGACTCTTAAAGTGGAGACACTACATACTGATATACACCTGAAACAGCAGGAGAGGACTCTTTAAAGTAGAGACACTACATACTGATACACCTGAACATCAGCAGGAGAGGACTCTTTAAAGTGGAGACACTACATACTGATATACATCTGAACATCAGCAGGAGAGGACTCTTTAAAGTAGAGACACATACTGATATACACCTGAACATCAGCAGGAGAGGACTCTTTAAAGTAGAGACACTACATACTGATATACACACCTGAACATCAGCAGGAGAGGACTCTTTAAAGTAGAGACACTACATACTGATATACACCTGAATATCAACAAGAGAGGACTCTTTAAAGTAGAGACACTACATACTGATATACACCTGAACATCAGCAGGAGAGGACTCTTTAAAGTAGAGACACTACATACTGATATACACCTGAACATCAGCAGGAGAGGACTCTTTAAAGTAGAGGACACTACATACTGATATACACCTGAACATCAGCAGGAGAGGACTCTTTAAAGTAGAGACACTACATACTGATATACACCTTGCACATCAGCAGGAGAGGACTCTTTAAAGTAGAGACACTACATACTGATATACACCTGAACATCAGCAGGAGAGGACTCTTAAAGTAGAGACACTACATACTGATATACACCTGAACATCAGCAGGAGAGGACTCTTTAAAGTAGAGACACTACATACTGATATACACCTGAACATCAGCAGGAGAGGACTCTTTAAAGTAGAGACACTACATACTGATATACACCTGAACATCAGCAGGAGAGGACTCTTTAAAGTAGAGACACTACATACTGATATACACCTGAACATCAGCAGGAGAGGACTCTTTAAAGTGGAGACACTACATACTGATATACACCTGAACATCAGCAGGAGAGGACTCTTTAAAGTAGAGACACTACATACTGTATACACCTGAACATCAGCAGGAGAGGACTCTTTAAAGTGGAGACACTACATACTGATACACACCTGAACATCAGCAGGAGAGGACTCTTTAAAGTGGAGACACTACATACTGATATACACCTGAACATCAGCAGGAGAGGACTCTTTAAAGTAGAGACACTACATACTGATATACACCTGAACATCAGCAGGAGAGGACTCTTTAAAGTAGAGACACTACATACTGATATACACCTGAACATCAGCAGGAGAGGACTCTTTAAAGTGGAGACACTACTACTGATATACACCTGAACATCAGCAGGAGAGGACTCTTTAAAGTAGAGACACTACATACTGATATACACCTGAACATCAGCAGGAGAGGACTCTTTAAAGTAGAGACCTACATACTGATATACACCTGAACATCAGCAGGAGAGGACTCTTTAAAGTAGAGACACTACATACTGATATACACCTGAACATCAGCAGGAGAGGACTCTTTAAAGTAGAGACACTACATACTGATATACACCTGAACATCGCAGGAGAGCACTCTTTAAAGTGGAGACACTACATACTGATATACACCTGAACATCAGCAGGAGAGGACTCTTTAAAGTGGAGACACTACATACTGATATACACCTGAACATCACAGGAGAGGACTCTTTAAAGTAGAGACACTACATACTGATATACACCTGAACACCAGCAGGAAGGACTCTTTAAAGTAGAGACACTACATACTGATATACACCTGAACATCAGCAGGAGAGGACTCTTTAAAGTAGAGACACTACATACTGATATACACCTGAACATCAGCAGGAGAGGACTCTTTAAAGTGGAACACTACACACTGATATACCTGAACATCAGCAGGAGAGACTCTTTAAAGTGGAAACACTACATACTGATATACACCTGAACATCAGCAGGAGAGGACTCTTTAAAAGTAAGACACTACATACTGATATACAACCTGAACATCAGCAGGAGAGGACTCTTAAAGTGGAGACACTACATACTGATATACCTGAACATCAGCAGGAGAGGACTCTTTAAAGGAAACACTACACACTGATATACACCTGAACATCAGCAGGAGAGGACTCTTAATAAAGTGGAGACACTACATACTGATATACACCTGAACATCAGCAGGAGAGGACTCTTTAAAGTAGAGACACTACATACTGATATACACCTGAACATCAGCAGGAGAGGACTCTTTAAAGTAGAGATACTACATACTGATATACACCTGAACATCAGCAGGAGAGGACTCTTTAAAGTAGAGACACTACATACTGATATACACCTGAACATCAGCAGGAGAGGACTCTTTAAAGTAGAGACACTACATACTGATATACACTGAACATCGGCAGGAGCACTCTTTAAAGTGGAGACACTACATACTGATATACACCTGAACATCAGCAGGAGAGGACTCTTTAAAGTGGAGACACTACATACTGATATACACCTGAACATCAGCAGGAGAGGACTCTTTAAAGTGGGAAACACTACACACGATATACACCTGAACATCAGCAGGAGAGGACTCTTTAAAGTAGAGACACTACATACTGATATACACCTGAACACCAGCAGGAGAGGACTCTTTAAAGTAGAGCACTACATACTGATATACACCTGAACATCAGCAGGAGAGGACTCTTTAAAGTAGAGACACTACATACTGATTACACCTGAACTCAGCAGGAGAGGACTCTTTAAAGTGGAAACACTACACACTGATATACACCTGAACATCAGCAGGAGAGGACTCTTTAAAGTGGAAACACTACATACTGATATACCTGAACATCAGCAGGAGAGGACTCTTTAAAGTAGAGACCTACATACTGATATACACCTGAACATCAGCAAGGAAGGACTCTTTAAAGTGGGACACTACATACTGATATACACCTGAACATCATCAGGAGAGGACTCTTTAAAGTAGAGACACTACATACTATAGACACACCTGAACATCAGCAGGAGAGGACTCTTTAAAGTGGAAACACTACACACTGATATACACCTGAACATCACAGGAGAGGACTCTTTAAAGTGGAAACCTGACCTGCAGGGGCCGCTCTGCAGCCCATTGTTCTCCAACACTCACCGAACGCACCCGAAACGCCAAACCCTGAAGAAGAAAAAATGTCATAATGAAACATTTTGAGAAAATGTCCATTATTTACCAACTTGCGTGTTTGCCTCTTATTCAAAAATATGTAATCCTATTTGTTTTATGTTTGTGTTTCATCAATCAGCCCCTCTCCCTCCTCTCTGTTCATGTCCTTTGTGTCTCCTCTGGTGTAAAAACATCCTGCAGTTTCCCTCTCTCAGCCTGCAGGGGGCGGCACTACATTATGGGAAATGTGACCACAAGAGAGGATTTTCCTGCCACACACACACACACACACACACACACACACACACACACACACACTCTCTCTCTCCGCCCCTCTCCTATGTAAAACCAGTTTTTAACAGGCTTCACTGCGCTGCTGCAAGAAGTAAACAACAGGCTGCTGTGTGTGTGTGTGTGTGTGTGTGTGTGTTGTGTGGGTGTGTGTGTGTGTGTGTGTGTGTGTGTGTGTGTGTGTGTGCGTGTGTGTGTGTGGAAGTCTTAAATCTAACTTTATGCTCAGGGGAAGTCCGAAACCGATGGCTGTTAGTTTGGATGAAGCCAGGCTCAAATTCCCTGTTTCATGTGTTGAAATATAAGAGTCTAAGGTTTCTACAGAGGGAAGTCTCTCTGTATCATATAACAAACATCAGAATATGTTCTGAGCACAACAACAATCTATTTTCTTGAAATTAATTATGGATGAATTTCTGTTGAGAGCAGAGGAGAGGAAAAACTCATTTTGAGCATTTTTGAGCATTTTGGAGGTAAAGACATGTGGATAAAGTCGAATATTTTAGACATGAAAAGTCGTAATAACTGGAAGAAGTTGTAATATTTACACACTAGTTTAAATCTGCAAACGAGGCATCACATACATCTACTCTCTGGGTTGTTGCTGCGACCTTTCCCATGCATGTTCTCATGTTCTCTAAAAGGCTCACCTGTGGAGGCAGCTGGTGGGCGGAGCCACTGATGACGTCACATGACTGACAGGTGGAGCTAAAAACATATTTAGGGATCATAAAGTGTCCAAATTATATAAGAAAAAATAAAAAGTAGTGACGTTATTGAGCTTAAAAATATTATCAGGTTAGAAAATATCTTATAAAACATATTTTAATAATTTGTCGTCAATATTAAGTATGAAATGTGTTAAAGCAGACTGAAAACGATAAATAAAAAAAGAGAGATAATTAATATGGTGTATAATTACAAAACTGCGATAAGCCCAGCCCCCCTACCTGGTAGGAGTGATCTGATTGGACCTATATATGTAAATAATATAATAGAGTTGAACTCTTTAAAGTCTCACCTGTCGGAGGCAGCTGGTGGGCGGAGCCACTGATGACGTCACATGACTGACAGGTGGAGCCTAAAAACATGTACAACATATTTAGTTGATTCATAAATCATATTATAAAAGTGTTTAAAATTATATTTACATTTAGTTCAGTTTATTGAGAGTATTATCAGGAAAAGATGTTTGTCTTATAAAACATATTTTAATAATGGACCTATCATGCTATTTTTAAGCAATAGCACAGGTCTCAGATGCAAATATCAAAAACATGTCTATGAAGTGTTTGCTCAAAACACCAAACAGATCATTCTAGCCATTGCCTCATATCCCTCTGTTTCACTTCCTGTTTCTAAAGTGCTGATTTGGGGATAAGCTTTAAAGAGGAGGGTCTGAGCTCATGCGGGACCCGGCAGCTACCGTCTAAACTAAATGCTGCCGTGATGAAACGCCATATCATGGATTATCAAGGCTCTGAAACAGTCTGGAGCTCAAAGGCTTTCTCTCTTGCCGGTTACACCACAAGCTGAGTTCCTTTCTACTTCCTGCTTCTTCACACACATGCTCTCCAGCACAGGTTAGCTCTGAGTGTTAGCCATGCTAATGTAAACACCGACCATATTACGTCCAAAAACAGTCGGGCATTGTTTCTGATAGCACGTTTCTGATTGGCCGTGGTCCACATTTCAGATGTTACGTCATATCGGACGCAAATCTGGATCAGCTCCGTTGTTCCCCGTTTTTAGAGATTTGGGGTACGGAGGAAAAGAGAGAGGGTTTTATTTTCTGACGCGCGTGAGTTCCCCGACACCACCGGAGACACATGGTTATGTAGAGAAGACATCAGAAAGTGCATTTGCATGATAGGTCCCCTTCAAGTATAAAATAAGTAGACCACATTAAAGCAGACTGAGACCGATAGATACAAAAATAAACTATAATTTATCTAAAGAGATAATTAAAATGGTGTTGTTTGTATAATAAAAAACTTGATAAGCCCGCCCCCCCTACCTGTAGGAGTGATCTGATTGGACCTATTATATATAATATAGATTTGAACTCTTTAGAGTCTCACCTGTCGAGGCAGCTGGTGGGCGGAGCCACTGATGACGTCACATGACTGACAGGTGGAGCCTAAAAACAAATATAATAGAATCAGGTAAATATAATAAAAGTGTCCAAATGATAATGAAAAATATAAGAACACAGAGTTTAAAACAGACAAAACTATAAATAAAAAATTAAATAGCAAATGATCTAAAGATATTATTTTATGTATTCATTTATTTAACAGGGCACATTAATCAACATCTCTGTAAATGTGCCAGAGTCACCCGAGAGGCCATTTTTCATCTGTAGTCCCTGATCTTGTACGTTTTTTTTTAAACAAGTAAATACAATAAAAACATGCAACATACAGTACTGGACATGAATATGCCATGTCACAAATATGGCAGTTATAAGTCCCGCCCCTACCTGATAGGAGTGATCTGATTGGACCTTCATGAATCCGGAGGAGGAGGGGGCGGAGCGACTGAGAGGAGTGGGGGGGAAGGGGAGGGAGGTGGGGGGGCTTGGTGGGGGGTGGGGGGGGGGGAGGAGGAGGGGGAGGGTGTGGAGGCTCCTGATTGGTCACCTCGGTGTGTAGTAGAAATCCTCTTCGCTGCGGGAGCAACGCTCGTGATCACTGCCGCGGCTGAGAGGGGTCAGTTCAGGGGTTAGGGTCAATTAAGTCTTTAAAAATATATATGTCATCATGGTGCAGGTTTTAGAAGAAGCTACTTGTCAAAATCGTAACATATTACATTAAATAAACATATTACATTGTGTGCAATATGTGCAATATATATATAACCTGGCTGCTATTTTTCTTAAATCTTGAATACTTTCTTTTCGCTTCTTAGGTCACATGAAGCTGTCTTCTGTCTCTTTTCTGCTGTAACAATGCACTTGTCCCCTCTGTGGGACAAATTAAGGTATTCTGATTCTGATGGGTACTGTAAATTATTATTTCCACATGTATATTTTTTACTTTTTTAATGCTATTTTATTTCTATTTGAGATGTTTACATTTTGGATTGTTATTTCTAGTCTTTTGATTTCTCTAATGTGCAATGCCTTGTCTTTTATAATAATAATATATAATAAAGTCCCTCTTCCCTTATGGTGCAGGCTTTAGAAGAAGCTATGGATGAAGCTGTGGTCGTTTTCATTTTAAATAATCTATGTACTCAATATGGCGTCATAATCTGGTTAAATATGCGTATTATAATTTTAAATATGACTATTATCTCTTAATTAAATAGAAGAGAATAACATACAAAACCACAAGTATTCAGATATTAATATAATTGTTCTAAACTTTGTAATTACGTTTTTATATTTTATCATGGTGCAGGTTTTAGAAGAAGCTATAGATGAAGAAGTGGTAGTTATATATTTTAATAATCAATATGATCACAACATTAAATAAGCCTATTATAATTTAAATAAGAAACTAAGGACTCACCTTGTTATCTCTTCATTAAACAGATGAGAATAACATACAACACCAAAAGTATTCAGATATTAATATCATTTCTTAAACTTTTCCACCAGCTGTAATTTTGATAAAAGTGAATGGAAGCATTTTCATGCCAGAAAAACAACAACAACACATTTCTTATCCTACATTTATTTTGTATTTTCCTGTAGTATAAAACCCAGGTGAGTCTTACCTCAGGTGAGTGGTCCTGATGTGGCGTTTGATTCCCACCACAGACGTCAGCACCTTCCCACAGCTGGGCCACAGACAGCGGTACGCCACCTTCACTGAGTTCTGCACACAGAAAACACTTTTCACCGTCCGTGTTGTTTTAACCTGTGCTACCTATGTATCTAACGAGCTAGCTAGCTAACATTAGCACACTTTTCAGAAGGACTCCATAACACAAATGTCAACAATGTTTTTTTCCTAACTCTCATGACAGAGGTGTAGACCAGGGGTTCTCAAAGTTTTTGATGAGTGAGGGCCAATTTAGGTACCCAATATTGGATTGAGGCCCGCCCAAGAAAAAACAGAACACAAAAGACAAAAACAAATCCTTTTATTGTACTAACCAATTATACAGTATACTTTAAGAACTTACAGACAGAGCTAGAATCGCTAGCTAACTCCCGTTTCTGATTCTGATAACTTACAACGATTTTCCGCTCAACCGCAACTCGCGAGATGCCTAGTTGCCATGCAACCAGTAGTCTAGCAAACTTCCCACATGCTGTCTCATAATTTAGGAATGACAACCCAGGGGGTGCAGTTTTACCATTCTTAAATTAAATTCTAATTCTTACTAGATACGAACCATGGAGGATTAAAATATAACGCAGCGTGTCACATTAACTATTGCGGGCCGCCAGAAACATTTCCGAGGGTCGCCATTGGCCGCCGGGCCGCACTTTGAGAACCCCTGCTGTAGACAAAGGTCTGCTAACATTACATGATACTTGTTAGACGCTTTTCTCCAAAGCGACTTACATACTCAATAGTGTGGACAATCCCACGGAGCACTTTGGGGTGAAGTGTCTCAGGGACACAACGACATGCTGACTGCAGTGGGGTTTTGAACCTGTGCTCCCCTGACCCAACACCAATGCACAACCCACTGCGCCACACACCTCCTATTAAAGGTTCCCTATTGTACTGTTTCTCATCAATATATCAAAGGTCTCAGATATATCCAGAAACCTGTCTCTGATTGGCTGAAACACCAAACAGATCATTGCAGCATTACCCATAACCCCCTCTGTTTCAGCCCTGTTTCCAAAGTGCTGATTCTCGCAGGGACACAACGACATGCTGACTGCAGTGGGGTTTGAACCTGTGCCCCCCTGAACCCGACACCAACGCACAACCCACTGCGCCACACAACCCACTTAGAAAGTTGACATTAATTAATGATATTTGTATCCGTAGAGCACAAACTAAATTAACCTGTTTGTGTTCTAAATAGCTAGGGTAGCCAACATTAGCTATTTATCTAATGTTGGCTTTTGATCTAAAACATTAGCTTGCTCTCGGCCGTTGGTAGTTCTAAAAACTAAACATTGTTGACATGTTATTGTGTGTTATTTGTTTTAATGTCCAAACATATATATTATTTGGATAAACTAATACATATTGGCTACCTTTAATTTATTATTATTCTCATCTGACGATAATAAATATCAATAAATAAACTTAAAAAACTGCAGGTAAGGTTGATAAAGATGGCGATGCTAATCCCAGTAATCACACTTTAGCTTTAAACGGGGGAGAGCAAAAAAATGCATTTCTGAATCGCGCTATTTCAGAATAAGGTGAATTATCTCGTTTAAAACTTCGCTCACCTTGCGTTTCCGTGGCGCCGGCTCGTCGAACAGCACCGTCTCCCGCTCCATGTCCAGACCCTCGTCAGGGGGCGGGGCCTGGCCGGCGTCGGGCCCTGTGATTGGAGGAGAGGGTGTCGGGCTGCCATTGGTCAGGCCGACGCTCCAGTATCCGCTGCTGCTGTCGGAGAGATCTCCGCCACAGTCCATCTGAAGAACTGAGGTACACAGAACATATAAGGATATTAAACATGAAGACTATTCAACTACTGAAGATTTAACATCAACCCCAAACACTATGTGGCTAATGCTAATGCTAACTCGACAAACAATACTACTACTACCCCCATCACTACTACTTGTAACTAAGGTAACTCTTGTATTTACCTACCTGGGTCAATCATAACCACAGTATTCTTTTCATTTCTTTAAAATAAATTAAAAACAAATTCCAAATGTTTCCCAATTTCTTCCCCATTTTTCTTCCAATGTTTCCCAAATGTTTCCCAATTCCATTCCATTGTGTCCCATTTAACGTTATCAAACAAACATATTTGTATTAATGATCTGTTTAGATTTTGAAGTGGAGCTTCTATACAGTATAGTTAGCTTGACATTTCACCTTGTTGTTACTGTGATCTCTTTCATAGTTTGTTTGTTGTAGCTGTTGGTTATTGTTGTTGTTTTTATTGTCGTAGTTTGTTGTTGTAGTTTGCTTGTGTTTTTTTGTTGCTGTAGTTGTTTGTTGTTTTAATTGTGTGTTATTGCAGTCTGTTTACATTATTTGTTTTCGTAATTGTTGATTGTTATTTTGTTGTTTTCTTGTGCAGTTGTTAAATCTGGTTGTAGTTTGTTGTTTTGGTCGTGCGTATTTGTTGTAGTTTTACAGCTGTTTAATTGTTTGTTTGTTTTGTTGCTGTTGTTTTTTGTTCTGCTTGTAGTTTGTATTTATTCCTGTAGTTGCTTTTTGTTGTTGTTATTGTTTTGTTGTAGTTTATAGCTGTTGTTGTAGTTATTTTGGTTTTTGTAATTGCTGTTCTTTTTTGTTGTCGTTTTTTGTTTGTTCCTGTTGTTTGTTGTTGTTGTAGTTTGTAGCTGTTGCCATAGTTTTTGGTTATTATTGTAGATGTTTGTATTTGCTGTAGTTGTTTATATGTTGGTTATTATTGTAGATGGGTTTTTTTTGGTCAATATTTATGTTGTTCTTTTTTTGTAGTTGTCTGTTGATTGTTGTTTTTGTTGTTGTTGTTGTTGTTGTTGTTGTTGCAGTACCTTCAGGCTCGGGGGGGCTGTTCATGCTGCAGGACAGGCTGCTGAGCACCATGGCTGCCATCAGCTCATCAACGTCCACCTGCTCCGGACTCCTCTGACTGAAGACAGTCAACGATATTTATCAGTAAACAACATAAGTAAGCATTAAACATTAACATAAACATTACATGTTGCTTGTTAGACGCTTTTATCCAAAGCGACTTACAGACTCAGCACTGAGGACAATCCCCACAGGAGCACTTTGGGGTGAAGGGTCGCAGGGACACAACGACATGGCTGACTGCAGTGGGGTTTTGAACCTGTGCTCCCCCTGATCCCAACACCAACCCACAGCACCACACACCTCCTATTAAAGGTTCCCTATTGTTACTGTTTCTCATCAGTATATCACAGGTCACAGATATATCCAGAACCTGTCTCGATTGGCTGAAACACCAAACAGACACATGTTGATGTAGAAGAGACATGAAGAAGAGGGGACACGTGTTGATGTAGAAGAGACGTGAAGAAGAGGGGACACGTTGTTGATGTAGAAGAGACGTGAAGAAGAGGAGAGACATGTTGATGTAGAAGAGACATGAGGAAGAGGGGACACATGTTGATGTAGAAGAGACGTGAAGAAGAGGGGACACATGTTGATGTAGAGAGACGTGAAGAAGAGGGGACACATGTTGATGTGGAAGAGACGTGAAGAAGAGGGGACACATGTTGATGTACAAGATACATGAAGAAGAGGGGACACATGTTGATGTAGAAGAGACATGAAGAAGAGGGGACACATGTTGATGTAGGAGAGACATGAACAAGAGGGGACACATGTTGATGTAGAAGAGACGTGAAGAAGAGGGGACACATGTTGATGAGAAGAGACGTGAAGAAGAGGGGACACGTGTCGATGTGGAAGAGACATGAAGAAGAGGGGACACGTGTCGATGTGGAAGAGACGTGAAGAAGAGGGACACGTGTCGATGTGGAAGAGACATGAAAAAGAGGGGGACACATGTTGATGTAGAAGAGACTGAACAAGAGGGGGACACATGTTGATGTAGAAGAGACATGAACAAGAGGGGACACATGTTGATGTAGAAGAGACGTGAAGAAGAGGGGACACGTGTCGATGTAGAAGAGACGTGAAGAAGAGGGGACACATGTCGATGCAGAAGAGACGTGAAGAAGAGGGGACACGTGTTGATGGAGAAGAGACGTGAAGAAGAGGGGACACATGTTGATGTAGAAGAGACATGAAAGAGAGGGGACACATGTTGATGTAGAAGAGACAATAAGAAGAGGGGACACATGTTGATGTAGGAGAGACATGAAAAAGAGGGGACACATGTTGATGCAGAAGATACATGAAGAATAGGGGACACATGTTGATGTAGAAGAGACGTGAAGAAGAGGGGACACATGTTGATGTAGAAGAGACGTGAAGAAGAGGAGAGACATGTTGATGTAGAAGAGACATGAAGAAGAGGAGAGACATTTGATGAAGAAGAGACATGAAGAAGAGGGGACACATGTTGATGTAGAAGAGACGTGAAGAAGAGGGGACACATTTGATGTAGAAGAGACTGAGAAGAGGGACACATGTTGATGTAGAAGAGACATGAAGAAGAGGGGACACATGTTGATGTAGAAGAGACATGAAGAAGAGGGGACACAATGTTGATGCAGAAGAGACATGAAGAAGAGGGGACACATGTTGATGTAGAAAGAGACGTGAAGAAGAGGGGACACATGTTGATGTAGAAGAGACATGAAGAAGAGGGGACACATGTTGATGTAGAAGAAACGTGAGAAGAGGGGACACATGTTGATGAAGAAAAGACGTGAAGAAGAGGGGACACATGTTGATGTAGAAGAGGACGTGAAGAAGAGGGGACACATGTTGATGTAGAAGAGACATGGAAGAAGAGGGGACACAGTGTTGATGTAGAAGAGACATGAAAGAAGAGGGGACACATGTTGATGTAGAAGAGACATGGAGAAGAGGGGACACATGTTGATGTAGAAGAGACATGAAGAAGAGGGGACACATGTTGATGTAGAAGAGACATGGAGAAGAGGGGACACATGTTGATGTAGAAGAGACATGGAGAAGAGGGGACACATGTTGATGTAGAAGAGACATGAAGAAGAGGGGACACATTTTGATGTAGAAGAGACATGAAGAAGAGGGGACACATGTTGATGTAGAAGAGACACAACAACAACAAAAAGGCGTAGAAACTGTCGGACCTTCTGGGAACGTCGATGCACGAGGGAGACGGATCTTCTGCAGGACGGAGGAACTGAAGAGATATGAGAAGAGACTTCATTCTGCAGGAAGTCCAGAGGATCCACACCTGAGAAGGACTCCCCTCCCCCACACTGGAAATACACCTGAGAGACAAACAACAACAACAACAAAGTGAAGAGTCCGGGCCTTCAGAGAGAGACCTCCACACGTTTTCTCTCAAGGTTCCTGAAAGCTCTGTAACCTCACCTTGAGCCCTGGGTGACCTTTGACCCTGCCGACGGCCGGGTGCTCCGTTGCCACGGTGACACCGGGGTCACCTGTGATGCAGGTGGCGTTCAGGAGCGCTCCGAGAGGAGAGCGCTTGCCCAGGCGAGTCTTAGGTAACATGTCTGAATCTGAAACACAGAAAGACGAGGAGGATGTAGAATAATATGGGATAACACGTTCCCTTTTAGAGCCGGCATGCAGAACACATGGAAATATACCTCCGCAAAGAAGGTGGAGTTGTATATTATATTATATGTAGTTTTATTAACAAAGTTATTATTATTATAAAATGCCCTCCCGGCGAAACAAATAAAAAAGTAGCAAATCAAGAAGGAGAACTGCAAATGTCCTCTATTTACATGAGTCCTGCCTACAATACCCATAATGCAACAGGACCAGCCAACATTTATTGGTATTGCATTTTAACAATGGCCTTTTTTCTTTCATTTCATCCTTGAAATTACATGTGTGTGTGTGTGTGTGTGTGTGTGTGTGTGTGTGTGTGTGTGTGTGTGTGTGTGTGTGTGTGTGTGTGGTGTGTGTGTGTGTGTGTGTGTGTGTGTGTGTGTGTGTGTGTGTGTGGTCTAGCATTACTATACTTGTGGGGACCTACATCTGTTTACATAGTCACGTGTGGGGACTCGCCTCCCTCATGGGGACAAATTGGAGGTCCCCATAAGGGGAACCATTAATGTTAGGGTGAAGACTTGGTTAGGGTAAGTCTCCAAGAAATGCATTTAAGTCAATGTAATGTCCCCTGAAGTGATGTATACATGGAATGTGTTTTTGTGTGTGTGGTGTGTGTGTGTGTGTGTGTGTGTGTGTGTGTGTGCGTGTGTGGTGTGTGTGTGTGTGTGTGTGCGTGCGTGTGTGCGTGCATGCAACAGATGGTTGTTGAATGTCTCTGTTAACACCTATAATTATAACAACAACACATTTGTTTCTAAACTGTGTCACTGCTGCAACATGGTGAAACACACACACACACACACACACACACACACACACACACACATCCCTTCCCGTTAACCAGTGACTCAGGGTGACTGAAATCATTTACAGTCAAATAAATGACTCATCCAGTCCTGACCTCTAATGTAAGAACGCAACTAATACGAATATTTGCTGTTCATTTGTTTTAGTTTTAACCAGTTATTTTTTTGTCAATAAGATTATTTTTCTCCTTATTTTTTTGTAATCGCAACTTTTCTCAATCTATTGGGAAAAGTTCGTTTAAAATATATATAAATAAATATCTATTTTTTCTGATTTATGCAACTTTTATGGTGAATTGAAGATGCAACTAATTCTGATTTCCATTAGGGACATTTTTAAATGTCCAAAGATATTCACTTACAAATCAAAATGACATTATATCCGGGGACCTTTTTGGAGGACCGCCACCCTCAGGTTGAGAACCGCTGGATTAGCTAATCAAAAATCACACTCTTTATTTTAAATGAAGCTGAATGCTTTTACTATCTTAATCTAATTAATTAATTATTTGAAATGCTTAAATACAACTTAATAACTTGTACTTGTGTATTATTAGCAGCGGTGGACTGTTACTACTTTTACTGTACAACACTTTAGTTAGATTTTAAAGAACTTTTAAATATGATGTTTTTCTGTAAATCAAACTATCTTTAAATGTTTTTAATGTTTCATATTTTGTATTTCCATCAGTCATTTACTTTCCAGATTAATAAAATAGACTGTCACTAAAAAGGATATTGTATTTTCATAATCAAGTAGACCTGATTTACCGTGAAGTCATTGTAAAAACACTCGATATTTGATCATTAAATTCAATTATTTAGATATAATAATTTTCTCAAGGACTACCTTTCCCCTCCAGATGTTTGACTTCTTTTCATGACTGTTAAATAACTTTCTTCAAAACACTGACTTTATAAAATATAAAGTGTCTTTAATCTGCTGTTGTTACAATGTGCATCATCTGCACGTGTCGATATATCACATGCACAGTGTTTTAAATACAATTAATACTATATTTAAATATCACATGCATTAGATTTTTTTAGCATAAAAACATCAAGATTGAGTCATATTTTTTCAATTAAACTCTAAAGATGATCGCATCTAAATTACACTGTGCATACTTTCGTTTGTCTGAATAACCGAGGAGAGTTCAGATTAAACACACACGCACGCGCACACACACACGCGCGCGCGTTAAACACATTTAAGCATGCATGCACATTTACAGTTCACACACCCCTCTGTGTGTGCAGCTCAGCCAATCAGAGGCGAGCTCACACCTCCACAATAAGAGTCCTCTGAGCAAAACAACTCGCCACAAAATCCAAAGCATTTCGGAGCCATTTAAAAATCCAAAATGTCAAACATCAACACGAAATCTGGATTATCTTTGAACCCAAACTCTTTACAAGACGTTTATCCAGAAACACAACACAAAACAAGTCAGGTCACGCGCAGAGAAAACATCAAGTCCACAGTTTTGACTGCAGAGAAACCTCAACATGATGCGTTTAGTGACAGTAATGTAGAACGAGAGCAGCTGCAGAAACAGAGCTCTCTTTGTGAACTTCAGATCTGTACATGCAGGACAACACGAGGCAGCGTGCACGCCCAGAGGAACATTACAGATACATTAAAGCATGCACGAGCTGTCACATACCTGCAGAATCACAACAACAGCAGCAACAACGACAACAACAGACTTCAGGCAGAGGCCGCAGCTTCCATGTGAGAGTGAGTGAGAGTGTGTGAGCGCGTGTGAGCGCGTGTTCATGCTGCTGCAGTCTCAACAGCTTCAGAGGAGAGTTAGAAACCCTGGTCTGGATCCCTGGAGGAGGAGTGTGTCCTCGTGGAGGTGCAGGAGCAGAGGCGGATTTAGGATTGTAGGAGATCCGGGGCTTAGCCCACGAGTTGTTGGGGGGGGGGGGGGTGCAGGGGTAAAGTGCTATTTTTTTTACAAGTGGGGGGTGGACCAAACATCCTTTAGGGGGGTCGTCGCCTCCTCTAGTGGGGTCCGGGGGCATGCTCCCCCGGGAAGGTTTTTTTTTTAAATATTGAAGTTAAAAGCATCAATCTGGTGCACTTTGAGAGCAACATTAACCCTACCTTAATAATACCTTAAAGGGGACATATCATGCTATGTTTGAACAATATATTGTAGGGCCATACCTATATAAAGTATATAAATAGTTTTTCTTTCAAAATACCAAACAGATCCTGCATTTTAGCCATGCCTCATTTCGCTCTATTTGCTCTTTCCAGCCCTGTTTTTGCAGGGGCTGATTCTGTGAGCTGACCACGCCCCCCTGCAGGAGAGGGGTGCGTGCTTTGAGATCAGCTGCTGGGCTGCAGCGGGGAGAAGAGGGGGACAAAAAGAGATCTCCGTCCTCCGTGTTTTATTCTTATATTATTATATAGAGTCGTTATTAATTTGTTTTAAAGCTCAATAAATAACAAAGAAGACCTTTGACCGGCACTTTTCTAATTTTGTCCGGAAGATTTAAACTTTAACGGACATGTTGACCGGCAAAATAAAAATCTAACTGAAACTCTGCCGCACGGTCCCCTCGTCCCTTGGAAGAGGCGGAGAAGTGGGTGTTTGTCATCTGCTGGTGGACTACCGGAGAGAATTACAGCGAGGGAGGGATTGCATTAAATTACAGCAGCAGGAGCAAACGCTTGCCTCGGGGAGGGAGAAAAAGAGCCAGAGCAGAGTATAAACAGAAGGGCAACCAGGGCAACCATGCGCGGGAAGTCTTCTTCGCTGC
Organism: Chaenocephalus aceratus; assembly: GCA_023974075.1. NCBI lineage: Eukaryota > Metazoa > Chordata > Actinopteri > Perciformes > Channichthyidae > Chaenocephalus > Chaenocephalus aceratus. Next base: position 42,055 of record JAMFTG010000981.1, read on the forward strand.
TTTTGTGGCAGACTACAGCGCCACTTACAGGCCTGGCATATGTACTACAGCATCTCCAGCGCAATGGCCGGCCGTGGCCCAACCCCACATTCCCCGGATAGGTGGAGAATTGACCACTAAGCGGAGCCCCACTTCTGTGACGTAGAAAATAATTCAAGATCAGTCTGTATCAGATCCGTTGCAGCCCCGTTTTTAGAGATTTGGGTATGGAGGAAAAGAGAGAGGGTTGTGTTTTCTGACACTTGGTGAGTTCCCTGGAACACCGGGGACTAGGGGTGTAACGGTTCACAGAAGTCACGGTGCGGTTCGTACCTCGGTTTGGGGGTCACGGTTCGGTACAACAAGAAAAAGCAAAAAAAAGTCCCAAAGTCATAATTCCAGGTTTGTTGTTATTTACTTTTGAACAGTAGTGCAAGTTTCAGTTTAAAAATAAGGAACTCTGACATTTTGAATAATTAACTGTATTAAACAGTTAAAAACAAACCACACACACTGAGATGGCCATAGTATCTATAATGGCTGATGTCAAACAAAAAGGTTTCATCAAGCTGTAAAACTAAAAAGAATGTCTTACATCATAAATAATAAGAAAGTGTTTCCAGAGTGCAAAGTCGTTGAAAAAATATGCCAAAAGCTTCCGTTATTTATTTTGGTCTCTCGGCTTTCATGTCTGTTGGCTTCTTAAAAACAGCGGGGATCAGCTGTTGAACTGCTGTTGTCTTTTGCCGGGCTCCGGTGATTGGCAAATCTGGGTGATGCCTTCTGATGTGATTTAGCATGTTTGGCGTGTGTTCCCACTAGCATACCGCCCCGTTGTAGAACAACGCCGACACACCGTCCTCTTCCGATCCACTGCGCATTGCTTATCGTTTTATAGATCTATTCTCATCCACCATCTTTGTTTGTGACGTAAAGAGTGTAAGAGTCACGTTTCTGAATCGGGCACTCTGAGTGGATGCAGTCACAGCCAATCGGATTCAGAGTGTTGCCTGTCAGTTGCGTCGCCTGTCAGTTCTGTTGCTATGGTTCCGTTGTTATGTGTACTGAAACGAGAGCCGGGATAATTCCGCGCGAAAACAAAATAAAAATTGGAATACCTTATTTTAGTGTCTTAAAAGTAGACTGAGGTATGAAGGGTTAACGTTACATCTTAGGATCACTTTTAGTCATGTTCTGTATACATACTAACATATAAGGGTATTGACTTAGTGTGGTTTCTCTTTTTGTCGCTGCTTTTAATTTAAACTGAGCTGTTGTGTTCATCAGTAAAGTGGAACTTCTGTGTGAACTATTCATATCTTAAACTGCACTGTAACTTTTTATTCATGTATTTTTTCTTTTAATGTTTATTTTATTATCTTTTACTGTTTTTAAATGCCTTTGTCTGAATGTCTTTCATTTTGTAAAGCACCTTGAATTGCCTTGTGTTGAAAGGTGCTATATAAATAAACTTGCCTTGCCTTGGTTACTCCATGTTTACTAGCTATAAGATTAACGTTACATCACTCTTTTTCACTTCTTACTCAGTCAGCCAGAGTGCAGATATCACCATTAGATTCACAAACCTGAAACATCTTCCATTTCTTCACTGCTGGTGATGACATTGTTGTCAGCTGCTGATACTGCTGCTGCTGCTGCTGCTGCTGCTGCTGCTGCTGCTGCTGCTGCTGCTGCTGCTGCTGCTGCTGCTGCTGCAGCTTGTGGCTGCTGCTGCAGCTTGTGGCGCCTGCTTCGATGACAATAGCTTTCTAATATCCATAACTTTATAGGCTATTAGCTTAAAACTCGTCAGGCACTAGGAAGGATCACTTCTTCTTCAGGGCAGGGAAGGCTACGCAGTACGCAGGCTAATGTCCCGCAGCGGCTGCCTCTCTGGTGGACTCCGGTACTGCACATTACTCCCGAGACTTTTTTTTTTAAGTGAAACATCCGGGGCTTTTCAGAAAACATCCGGGGCTTGAGCCCAAGTAGCCACCCCCTAGCGCCGCCTCTGTTCAGGAGTGTGTCCTCGTGGAGGTTCACATGAGGATGAAGGTACGTATGATCCCAGGGTGAGACATTAGACAGGATGAATACAAATCAAATCAATAAACACACATTAAATGAATAAATAATGCAGCATTTAGTGCACTGGTATCAACAACATCATTGTTCACCAAATGTCTCAAATGTACAGTTCCTCATAGAGTCAGAACCAGAACCAGGTGGGTTCAAACGTTCGAGGAATTTGACTTGTAAGCAGTAATTTACAGCGAAATAGAATGCAGTGAATTATAGAATATAAAGTATGAAATGTGTGAGTAAGCCATGTGAACATTGTGTGCATTAATGTGTGCGGCTGAGGCAAGTGTCAGTGGAGGGCCGGGCCTTGTTTGACGGCCCGTCCACACAGCGGCGTGCGTTGAAGCTTCAACGCTTCTGCCCATTCACTTTGAATGGGGTGACGTCACGTTTCGCCGAACTGTTGCCCGTGACGAAGGTAGAGCAATGATCAACTTTCGAAGCTTTCGGCGGAAGCGTCAGCCAATCGAATCATATGCCAGTACAAGCTCTAGCCAATCAAACCGCGTGCTTGTGTGTCTGGGGCGGGAGATTCATGTGATTGGTTGTTGGTCGAGTTTCAGCCCCCCCCCCCCGCCGGCAAGCGACAACGCACGCCGCCGTGTGGCCCGGGCCTTGTTTAAGAGGCCGGTAGTGGAGGGGAAGAAACTGTTCAGGTGGCGAGAGGTTTTGCTCCTGATGGAGCGCAGCCTCCTGCCAGGGGAGAGGGGTCGGCCACTATCTTCGCTGCCCGCCTCAGGGTCCTGGAGGCCTGCAGGTCGTGGAGGCAGATTGCAGAGCGGATGACCCACTGGAGGAGGAGGTGAGGATGGACTCGATGATGGAGGTGTAGAAGTTCACCTGAACATCAGCAGGAGAGGACTCTTTAAAGTAGAGACACTACACACTGATATACACCTGCACATCAGCAGGAGAGGACTCTTTAAAGTAGAGACACTACATACTGATATACACCTGAACATCAGCAGGAGAGGACTCTTTAAAGTAGAGACACTACATACTGATATACACCTGAACATCAGCAGGAGAGGACTCTTTAAAGTAGAGACACTACATACTGATATACACCTGAACATCAGCAGGAGAGGACTCTTTAAAGTAGAGACACTACATGCTGATATACACCTGAACATCAGCAGGAGAGCACTCTTTAAAGTAGAGACACTACATACTGATATACACCTGAACATCAGCAGGAGAGGACTCTTTAAAGTAGAGACACTACATACTGATATACACCTGAACATCAGCAGAAGAGGACTCTTTAAAGTAGAGACACTACATACTGATATACATCTGAACATCAGCAGGAGAGGACTCTTTAAAGTAGAGACACTACATGCTGATATACACCTGAACATCAGCAGGAGAGCACTCTTTAAAGTAGAGACACTACATACTGATATACACCTGAACATCAGCAGGAGAGGACTCTTTAAAGTAGAGATACTACATACTGATATACACCTGAACATCAGCAGGAGAGGACTCTTTAAAGTAGAGACACTACATACTGATACACACCTGAACATCAGCAGGAGAGGACTCTTTAAAGTAGAGACACTACATACTGATACACACCTGAACATCAGCAGGAGAGGACTCTTTAAAGTAGAGACACTACATACTGATATACACCTGAACATCAGCAGGAGAGGACTCTTTAAAGTAGAGACACTACATGCTGATATACACCTGAACATCAGCAGGAGAGCACTCTTTAAAGTAGAGACTCTACATACTGATATACACCTGAACATCAGCAGGAGAGGACTCTTTAAAGTAGAGACACTACATACTGATATACACCTGAACACCAGCAGGAGAGGACTCTTTAAAGTAGAGACACTACATACTGATATACACCTGAACATCAGCAGGAGAGGACTCTTTAAAGTAGAGACACTACATACTGATATACACCTGAACATCAGCAGGAGAGGACTCTTTAAAGTAGAGACACTACATACTGATATACACCTGAACATCAGCAGGAGAGGACTCTTTAAAGTAGAGACACTACATACTGATATACACCTGAACATCAGCAGGAGAGGACTCTTTAAAGTAGAGACACTACATACTGATATACACCTGAACATCAGCAAAGAGAGGACTCTTTAAAGTAGAGACACTACATACTGATAAACACCTGAACATCAGCAGAAGAGGACTCTTTACAGTAGAGACACTACATACTGATATACACCTGACAATCAGCAGAAGAGGACTCTTTAAAGTAGAGACACTACATACTGATATACACCTGAACATCAGCAGGAGAGAACTCTTAAAGTAGAGACCACTACATACTGATTTACACCTGAACATCAGCAGGAGAGGACTCTTTAAAGTAGAGACACTACATACTGATTTACACCTGAACATCAGCAGGAGAGGACTCTTAAAGTAGAGACACTACATACTGATATACACCTGAACATCAGCAGGAGAGGACTCTTTAAAGTAGAGACACTACATACTGATATACACCTGAACATCAGCAGGAGAGGACTCTTTAAGTAGAGACACTACATGCTGATATACACCTGAACATCAGCAGGAGAGCACTCTTTAAAGTAGAGACACTACATACTGATATACACCTGAACATCAGCAGGAGAGGACTCTTTAAAGTAGATACACTACATACTGATATACACCTGAACATCAGCAGAAGAGGACTCTTTAAAGTAGAGACACTACATACTGATATACATCTGAACATCAGCAGGAGAGGACTCTTTAAAGTAGAGACACTACATGCTGATATAACATCTGAACATCAGCAGGAGAGGACTCTTTAAAGTAGAGACACTACATACTGATACACACCTGAACATCAGCAGGAGAGGACTCTTTAAAGTAGAGACACTACATACTGATACACACCTGAACATCAGCAGGAGAGGACTCTTTAAAGTAGAGACACTACATACTGATATACACCTGAACATCAGCAGGAGAGGACTCTTTAAAGTAGAGACACTACATGCTGATATACACCTGAACATCAGCAGGAGAGCACTCTTTAAAGTAGAGACTCTACATACTGATATACACTGAACATCAGCAGGAGAGGACTCTTTAAAGTAGAGACACTACATACTGATATACACCTGAACACCAGCAGGAGAGGACTCTTTAAAGTAGAGACACTACATACTGATATACACCTGAACATCAGCAGGAGAGGACTCTTTAAAGTAGAGACACTACATACTGATATACACCTGAACATCAGCAGGAGAGGACTCTTTAAAGTAGAGACACTACATACTGATACACACCTGAACATCAGCAGGAGAGGACTCTTTAAAGCAGAGACACTACATACTGATATACACCTGAACATCAGCAGGAGAGGACTCTTTAAAGTAGAGACACTACATACTGATATACACCTGAACATCAGCAGGAGAGGACTCTTTAAAGTAGAGACACTACATACTGATATACACCTGAACATCAGCAGGAGAGGACTCTTTAAAGTAGAGACACTACATACTGATACACACCTGAACATCAGCAGGAGAGGACTCTTTAAAGTAGAGACACTACATACTGATACACACCTGAACATCAGCAGGAGAGGACTCTTTAAAGTAGAGACACTACATACTGATATACACCTGAACATCAGCAGGAGAGGACTCTTTAAAGTAGAGACACTACATGCTGATATACACCTGAACATCAGCAGGAGAGCACTCTTTAAAGTAGAGACTCTACATACTGATATACACCTGAACATCAGCAGGAGAGGACTCTTTAAAGTAGAGACACTACATACTGATATACACCTGAAACCAGCAGGAGAGGACTCTTTAAAGTAGAGACACTACATACTGATATACACCTGAACATCAGCAGGAGAGGACTCTTTAAAGTAGAGACACTACATACTGATATACACCTGAACATCAGCAGGAGAGGACTCTTTAAAGTAGAGACACTACAATACTGATACACACCTGAACATCAGCAGGAGAGGACTCTTTAAAGCAGAGACACTACATACTGATATACACCTGAACATCAGCAGGAGAGGACTCTTTAAAGTAGAGACACTACATACTGATATACACCTGAACATCAGCAGAGAGGACTCCTTTAAAGTAGAGACACTACATACTGATATACACCTGAACATCAGCAGGAAGAGGACTCTTTAAAGTAGAGAACTACATACTGATATACACCTGAACATCAGCAGGAGAGGACTCTTTAAAGTAGAGACACTACATACTGATATACACCTGAACATCAGCAGGAGAGGACTCTTTAAAGTAGAGACACTACATACTGATATACACCTGAACATCAGCAGGAGAGGACTCTTTAAAGTAGAGACACTACATACTGATACACACCTGAACATCAGCAGGAGAGGACTCTTTAAAGTAGAGACACTACATACTGATATACACCTGAACATCAGCAGGAGAGGACTCTTTAAGTAGAGACACTACATGCTGATATACACCTGAACATCAGCAGGAGAGCACTCTTTAAAGTAGAGACTCTACATACTGATATACACCTGAACATCAGCAGGAGAGGACTCTTTAAAGTAGAGACACTACATACTGATATACACCTGAACACCAGCAGGAGAGGACTCTTAAAGTAGAGACACTACATACTGATATACACCTGAACATCAGCAGGAGAGGACTCTTTAAAGTAGAGACACTACATACTGATATACACCTGAACATCAGCAGGAGAGGACTCTTTAAAGTAGAGACACTACATACTGATACACACCTGAACATCAGCAGGAGAGGACTCTTTAAAGCAGAGACACTACATACTGATATACACCTGAACATCAGCAGGAGAGGACTCTTTAAAGTAGAGACACTACATACTGATATACACCTGAACATCAGCAGGAGAGGACTCTTTAAAGTAGAGACACTACATACTGATATACACCTGAACATCAGCAGGAGAGGACTCTTTAAAGTAGAGACACTACATACTGATACACACCTGAACATCAGCAGGAGAGGACTCTTTAAAGTAGAGACACTACATACTGATACACACCTGAACATCAGCAGGAGAGGACTCTTTAAAGTAGAGGACACTACATACTGATATACACCTGAACATCAGCAGGAGAGGACTCTTTAAAGTAGAGACACTACATGCTGATATACACCTGAACATCAGCAGGAGAGCACTCTTTAAAGTAGAGACTCTACATACTGATATACACCTGAACATCAGCAGGAGAGGACTCTTTAAAGTAGAGACACTACATACTGATATACACCTGAACACCAGCAGGAGAGGACTCTTTAAAGTAGAGACACTACATACTGATATACACCTGAACATCAGCAGGAGAGGACTCTTTAAAGTAGAGACACTACATACTGATATACACCTGAACATCAGCAGGAGAGGACTCTTTAAAGTAGAGACACTACATACTGATATACACCTGAACATCAGCAGGAGAGGACTCTTTAAAGTAGAGACACTACATACTGATACACACCTGAACATCAGCAGGAGAGGACTCTTTAAAGCAGAGACACTACATACTGATATACACCTGAACATCAGCAGGAGAGGACTCTTTAAAGTAGAGACACTACATACTGATATACACCTGAACATCAGCAGGAGAGGACTCTTTAAAGTAGAGACACTACATACTGATATACACCTGAACATCAGCAGGAGAGGACTCTTTAAAGTAGAGACACTACATACTGATACACACCTGAACATCAGCACGTCCCCTTCAGAGTGTGAGACAGGAAGTGAGTAATGTTTCATGACCTCAAGGGAAAGTGCATCATGATGACGGAAACAGGTTCAAAATAAGTTCCAGCATTTAGAAATATCTGGTGAGTCATTGTCAGATGCTGCCTACGTGTTACTGTGTGTGTGTGTGTGTGTGTGTGTGTGTGTGTGTGTGTGTGTGTGTGTGTGTGTGTGTGTGTGTGTGTGTGTGTGTGTGTGTGTGCGATGCGGCGGACAGACAGGTCTCAGTTGGTTTGGTCTCCTCTGCTTGAAATACAACTTTTAAAAAAGGTGAATGAATCAAAGTAAATATATGTGGTCTTGAACACATCAGTCCATCAGACAGAGGGCTGCTGTGCCGCCTGTCATCATTAATGGACGTCTCTTTGAAATGACCGCTCAGAGGAGAGTCTGCCTCCAGGTGGGAGATGGGTCCATCTCCCACCTGGAGGCAGACTCTCCCCAGCAGAGACCGATGAGCGAGGTGTCGTCTGAACGTCAGGAGCTGGACAGACTGGTGCAGCCTGGAGGTGTAATGCACTTCAATGAAGTCAGGGGAATCAAATATGTAATTGTTCTAATGTTTATATAAATATTGTTATTTTATTTAGTTACATTTTATTTGCACATCTTTACTTTTTTGTTCATAGAAATATCTTTATGTTTTTTAAGTATTTTTTTGTTTAACTTTTTGCTTTTATTAATATATGTTCTGAACATTTGTACTTGTTGTAAGTCTATTTCATTAAACACATATATTTCTATTGAATATTTTACTTTATCTTCTCCTATTTATAAAAACATATTTTAGCTTTTATTGCACATGTTTACTTCAAATCATTTGTAGTATTGAGCATCTGTCATCTCTGCCAGCCTACATATCCCACAATGCACCTGGATAATATCCTACAAACCTTGTACTTAATCTCACAGTTTCAGACTGTAATGCAGCATTATTCATTAACACACACACACACACACACACACACACACACACGCGCGCGCGCGCGCACACACACACACACACACACACACACACACACACACACACACACACACACACACATTGATCCTCTCTGCATGGATCCGCTCCCGGGATTTCCCAGCAGCCCCCGCGGTGGCTCTCAGCTTCGTAGTAAACAAGCAGACCACGAGTGGTGGGATCTGCACGCTGATTGGCGGAGAGCAGCGGAGCAGGAACACACCCCACTGAGGGCTGTTGTTTACACAGTATTTACACAAGTATTTATACACTTCTGGGTCTGCAGGAGGAGGCACAAAGTACACACAGTACTACATATTGTTAAAACATGACAGTATTCAGTTTCAGCAAATACTTCTGTAGTATTTCTAAAGTTGCAAATCCTCACAAAGTATCTGCAGGGACATTTCTGGTACATGAAGGCATTTATGAATGCAACTGTTGTGATACTTAGGTGCACGAATACACAGAGTACTACATATGTTACCCTCAAGTATGACAGTAGTACAGTTTGAGCAAGTACTTGTAGTATTATAAAGCATGCATATACAAGTATTTGTATGAAAACATGTTGTACATACAGATGTTTTTCCTTCACAGCTCATACTATGATATGTGTTGTGATACTTCCCAAAGTACACACAGTAGGCCTACTACATGCTACCCTCAGGCAGGAGAGTATTGCAGTACTTTTGTAGTATTTCTAAGCATGCAAAGTATCTGGTCACATTTACTTGTTGACCCTTTTCTGCACTGCTCTCCAGCTGTGCAGTATGAGCACATACTTGTATGTAAAGCATGCACATCCTCACACAAGTATTTTCACTTTCAGAAATGTTTGGTAAATAAAGATAATCTTCTTTTATTTTCTGCACTTACACATAATGATATTAAAGTGATATATAGTATATTAAAGTGATATATATAATATATTAAAGTGATATATATATTATATTAAAGTGATATATATATTATATTAAAGTGATATATATGATATTAAAGTGATATATATAATTAAAGTGATATATATTATATTTAAAGTGATATATATGATATTAAAGTGATATATATGATATTAAGTGATATATATATATATTAAAGTAATATATACATACTGTATATCAGTATGTAGTGTCTCTACTTTAAAGAGTCCTCTCCTGATATATATGATATTAAAGTGATATATATTATATTAAAGTGATATATAGTATATTAAAGTGATATATATATTATATTAAAGTGATATATATGATATTAAAGTGATATATCTATATTATATTAAAGTAATATATACATACTGTATATCAGTATGTAGTGTCTCTACTTTAAAGGAGTCCTCTCCTGATATATATGATATTAAAGTGATATATAGTTATTAAAGTGATATATTAAAGTGTATAGTATATTAAAGTGATATATATTAAGTGATATATATTAAAGTGATATATATATTATATTAAAGTGATACATATTAAAGTGATATATATTATATTAAAGTGATACATATTAAGTGATATATATTAAAGTGATATATATTATATTAAGTGATACATATTAAAGTGATATATATTAACGTGATATATATTATATTAAAGTGATATATATTATATTAAAGTGATATATATTATATTAAAGTGATATATATTAAAGTGATATATATTATATTAAAGTGATATATATTATATTAAAGTGATATATATTAAAGTGATATATATTATATTAAAGTGATATATATTATATTAAAGTGATATATATTAAAGTGATATATATATGATATTAAAGTGATATATATTACAGTGATATATATGATATTAAAGTGATATGATATTAAAGTGATATATATTAAAGTGATATATATTATATTAAAGTGATATATATATTATATTAAAGTGATATATATTAAAGTGATATATATATATGATATTAAAGTGATATATAGTATATTACAGCTGTTTGCAAAAGCAGACGTGTGCAGAACAGTCAGCAGAACCTGTTTGGGGCAAAGCTTCTTTCTTTGACACACATAATAACTTGTGTTGTATTTCTTATGATACTTTATTGCAGCGCCCCGTCCTGCAGATGCAACATGTTAAACATGACTGCAGAAGTAAAGGCGTGTACAAGTACAACAGTCAGAACATAGTCCTGGGTTAGAGCAGCAAACGCAGTGTCAGTGTGCTGTTCCTCAGAACTACTGCATGTAGAGGTACTGTGTGTACTGTGTGTATTAGTACTGTGTGTATTTGTACTGTGTGTATTTGTACTGTGTGTATTAGTACTGTGTGTATTAGTACTGTGTGTATTAGTACTGTGTGTAGTAGCTGTGTCTGTGATGGGAAAAGGAGCAGCTTGCAGGCGGAGATCACTGATTACGTAACCAGTCTGTGTGTGTCTGGTGTGTGTGTGATGTGTGTGTGTGTGTGTGTCTGGTGTGTGTCTGGTGTGTGTGTGTGTCTGGTGTGTGTGTGATGTGTGTGTGTGTGTGTGTGTGTGTCTGGTGTGTGTCTGGTGTGTGTCTGGTGTGTGTGTGTGTGTGTGTGTGTGTGTGTGTGTGTGTCTGGTGTGTGTCTGGTGTGTGTGTGTGTGTGTGTGTGTGTGTGTGTGTGTGTGTGTCTGGTGTGTGTGTGATGTGTGTGGTGTGTGTGTGTGTGTGTGTGTGTGTGTGTGTGTGTGTGTGTGTCTGGTGTGTGTCTGGTGTGTGTGTGTGTGTGTGTGTGTCTGGTGTGTGTGTGATGTGTGTGTGTGTGTGTGTGTGTGTGTGTGTGTGTGTGTGTGTGTGTGTGATGTGTGTGTGTGTGTGTGTGTGTGTGATGTGTGTGTGTGTGTGTGTGTGTGTGTGTGTGTGTGTGTGTGTGTGTGTGTCTGGTGTGTGTCTGGTGTGTGTGTGATGTGTGTGTGTGTGTGTGTGTGTGTGTGTGTGTGTCTGGTGTGTGTGTGTGTGTCTGGTGTGTGTGTGTCTGGTGTGTCTGTGTGTGTGTGTGTGTGTGTGTGTGTGTGTGTGTGTGTGTGTGTGTGTGTGTGTGTGTGTGTGTGTGTGTGTGTGTGTGTGTGTGTGTGTCTGGTGTGTGTGTGTGTGTCTGGTGTGTGGTGTGTCTGGTGTGTCTGTGTGTGTGTGTGTGTGTGTGTGTGTGTGTGTGTGTGTGTGTGTGTGTGTGTGTGTGTGTGTGTGTGTGTGTGTGGGGGGGGGTGTGTGGGGGGGGTGTGTACTAGCACGTAGTACACGCACACACTTCGGATCACTCGGATACGTGCTGCAGACGAGCCCCTTTTATTTAAAGGGACATACGTGTTTTTGTGATATTACTCTGACCTACTTCCATTCTGACGAGACTGCAAATATCTGACCTCTGACCTCTGACCTCTGACCTCTGACCTCTGACCTCTGACCGCTTTCATCCAGATGCAGTTCCTTTAGTTTCTGTGTTTTAATAAAAACACTTTTATTGTGAGTTTATTTTCTCACTGCGAGCCGAGTGGATCAGGGACGCACTTTCTAACAGTCAGCTGATCGACGTGATGAACGTGTTTCATTAAGAACCTTCTGATCTCTGACACACGGACACACACACACACACACACACACACACACACACACACACACACACACACAGTAACACGTAGGCAGCATCTGACACTGACTCACCAGATATTTCTAAATGCTGGAGCTTATTTTGAACCTGTTTCCGTCCTCATGAAAACATTACTCACTTCCTGTCTCACTCTCTGAAGGGGACGTGCTGATGCTCAGGTGTGTATCAGTATTATTTACACCGACATGTCCTTAACATGAAGTCCGAGTTTGAAATATATCTCAGATAATGTATGCACTGCCCTTTCCCCACATAACGGTCTGCAATGAGACGGTGGTCTCCTGTGCGCTCCACTTCCTGCTTGGCGCACCGGTAACCTTCTCATGTGCACGAGAGGGTGAGACCTTATCCCTCGGAACATCATAAAATACATTTTCAACGGTTTTCTGGTGAAAGATTAACTCGGCTACTGGATGAAATATTATGACTGGTATAGGTGCGAAAATTATTATATGATAACATATTTTTATATATTTATAATTCTGCAAATATTACGATAAACTCACAGCCATTTGGCCCCCTAGAGCGTTCCGTCCGCAGATCTATCCAACTTGAGACCCGTTATCGCTTTAGGGGTCCGTTTCCGCGGTTCTGTTACGGCCTCGTGTGAACGAGGCGGACACAAACCCGTTTCGTTCCCGTGTAAACAGCACCTTAGTGTCTCTACTTTAAAGAGTCCTCTCCTGCTGATGTTCAGGTGTATATCAGTATGTAGTGTCTCTACTTTAAAGAGTCCTCTCCTGCTGATGTTCAGGTGTATATCAGTATGTAGTGTCTCTACTTTAAAGAGTCCTCTCCTGCTGATGTTCAGGTGTATATCAGTATGTAGTGTCTCTACTTTAAAGAGTCCTCTCCTGCTGATGTTCAGGTGTATATCAGTATGTAGTGTCTGTACTTTAAAGAGTCCTCTCCTGCTGATGTTCAGGTGTATATCAGTATGCAGTGTCTCTACTTTAAAGAGTCCTCTCCTGCTGATGTTCAGGTGTATATCAGTATGTAGTATCTCTACTTTAAAGAGTCCTCTCCTGCTGATGTTCAGGTGTATATCAGTATGTAGTGTCTGTACTTTAAAGAGTCCTCTCCTGCTGATGTTCAGGTGTATATCAGTATGTAGTGTCTCTACTTTAAAGAGTCCTCTCCTGCTGATGTTCAGGTGTATATCAGTATGCAGTGTCTCTACTTTAAAGAGTCCTCACCTGCTGGTGTTCAGGTGTATATCAGTATGTAGTGTCTCTACTTTAAAGAGTCCTCTCCTGCTGATGTTCAGGTGTATATCAGTATGTAGTGTATCTACTTTAAAGAGTCCTCTCCTGCTGATGTTCAGGTGGATATCAGTATGTAGTGTCTCTACTTTAAAGAGTCCTCTCCTGCTGATGTTCAGGTGTATATCAGTATGTAGTGTCTCTACTTTAAAGAGTCCTCTCCTGCTGATGTTCAGGTGTATATCAGTATGTAGTGTCTCTACTTTAAAGAGTCCTCTCCTGCTGATGGTCAGGTGTATATCAGTATGTAGTGTCTCTACTTTAAAGAGTCCTCTCCTGCTGATGTTCAGGTGTATATCAGTATGTAGTGTCTCTACTTTAAAGAGTCCTCTCCTGCTGATGTTCAGGTGTATATCAGTATGTAGTGTCTCTACTTTAAAGAGTCCTCTCCTGCTGATGTTCAGGTGTATATCAGTATGTAGTGTCTCTACTTTAAAGAGTCCTCTCCTGCTGATGTTCAGGTGTATATCAGTATGTAGTGTCTCTACTTTTAAAGAGTCCTCTCCTGCTGATGTTCAGGTGTATATCAGTATGTAGTGTCTCTACTTTAAAGAGTCCTCTCCTGTTGATGTTAAGGTGTATATCAGTATGTAGTGTATCTTCTTTAAAGAGTCCTCTCCTGCTGATGTTCAGGTGTATATCAGTATAGTGTCTCTACTTTAAAGAGTCCTCTCCTGCTGATGTTCAGGTGTATATCAGTGTGTAGTGTCTTTACTTTAAAGAGTCCTCTCCTGCTGATGTTCAGGTGTTTATCAGTATGTAGTGTCTCTTCTTTAAAGAGTCCTCTCCTGCTGATGTCCAGGTGTATATCAGTGTGTAGTGTCTCTACTTTAAAGAGTCCTCTCCTGCTGATGTTCAGGTGTATATCAGTATGTAGTGTCTCTACTTTAAAGAGTCCTCTCCTGCTGATGTTCAGGTGTATATCAGTATGTAGTGTCTCTACTTTAAAGAGTCCTCTCCTGCTGATGTTCAGGTGTATATCAGTATGTAGTGTCTCTACTTTAAAGAGTCCTCTCCTGCTGATGTTCAGGTGTATATCAGTATATATTTATTTGACTTTTCAAGTTTTGATAACCTTTATTGAACATCATGTCAGAGACGATCATTTTTATTCAGCCATGTTTTTATACTTATACAAACAGATCGAGGGTAAAGCATTCAGAAAAACATCGTAGTATTACACAGAATATAAAAACTTTTAAAAAACCTTGAATCTGTGATTTTACATTAAAATCAGTGAAAAACATTTTCTTAGTTTTCTAGTTTACCAGACTCTGTTCAGGTGCATCATGGGAAATGTAGTCTCCAGCGTTTTTGGAGTATGGATATTTTCCAGATTTTGATCATTCCGTTTTTTAACCCTTTGGAAGTCTTTCATCCTCGTTCCTGCAGATTTTCACCGTCATCTTTTTTCTCCTTTATCTTTAGTCTTCCATTCTTTCTGTCCTTCAGTCCTCCAGGTCTGACTTCCTGTCGGGCAGCGGAGGTGAAGGCACTTCCTGTTCCACTTCCTGTTCCACTTCCTGTTCCACTTCCTGTTCCACCTCCTGCTGCCCCTCAGGATTCGGCCTCACCTTCTTGCTGACTTGTGCATAAACTGAGTTTTCCATCTCTTCATCATCTCCTCCTCCTCTTCCTCCGTTAGTGATGCAGATGTGGTCTGGAGTTTCAGGGGTTTGCACATCTGTAAGGGAGGAGCATAATATATAAGAACAGTTTTAGCATGCTATCTATCTCCATTCAAATACTTCAAGATTATATTGTCAAATTCACAAAAACAGAGGTTTAAAGTAACTAAGCACATTTACTGAATTTAACTTGAAGTACTGAACTTAAGTACAATTTTGAGGTAGTTGTACTTTACTTGAGTTTTTTCCATGATATGCTACTTTGTACTTTTTACTCCACTACATTT